>WNWK01006198.1:52500-109081 GCA_009830355.1 Cherax destructor | reverse complement strand
GGAGAGCAGAGACCCAGTAGCGGACAGCGAAGAGGCGGGGCCGGAGCTGAGTCCGACCCCTGCAACCACATTAGCGAGTACACACGTTAATGGGAAGTCGACCTGACAACAATGAAAGGAAGGAGAGATAGGAGGGATATGATAACGACATATAAAATACTGAGAGAAATCGACAAGGTGGACAGAGACAGGATGTTCCAGAGATGGGACACAGCAACAAGGGGTTACAGCTGGAAGTTGAAGATTCAGATGAATCACAGGGATGTTAGGCAGTATTTTTTCAGAGTTGTCAGGAAGTGGAATAGTCTGGGAAGTGATGTAGTGGAGGCAGGATCCATACATAGCTTTAAGAAGAGGTATGATAAAGCTCATGGAGCAGGAAGAATGACCTAGTAGCGGCCAGTGAAGAGGCGGAGCCAGGAGCTGTGAATCAACCCCTGCAACCACAACTAGGCGAGTACACACATGCGCGTGCGCGCATGTGTGTACACACGCACACGCGCACACATGCGCACGCACGCGGTGGCCTGGTGGCTAAAGCTCTCGCTCCACGCACGGAGGGCCCGGGTTCAATTCCCGGCGGGGCGGAAACATTTCGAAGTGTTTCCTTACACACACACTCACTCACTCACTCACTCACTCACTCCCACTCACTCACTCCACTCACTCACTCCTCACCCCCACTCACTCCACTCCACTACTCACATTCACTCACACATTCACTCACACATTCACTCACACATTCACTCACTCACACACACACTCACACATACTCACACATACACTCACTCACACATACACTCACACATACACTCACACATACACTCACACATACACTCACTCACACATACACTCACTCACACATACACTCACACATACTCACTCCACATACACTCACACATACACTCACTCACACATACACTCACACATACACTCACTCACACATACACTCACTCACACATACACTCACTCACACATACACTCACTCACACATACACTCACTCACACATACACTCACTCACACATACACTCACACATTCACTCACTCACACATTCACTCACTCACACATTCACTCACTCACACATACACTCACACATACACTCACACATTCACTCACTCGCACATACACTCGCACATACACTCACTCACACATACACATTCACTCACATACACAGGAGAGATAGAGGGGATATGATAACGACATATAAAATACTGAGGAATCGACAAGGTGGACTGACAGAATATTCCAGAGGTTTGACACAGCAACAAGGGTGTCACAGTTGGAAGTTGAAGACGGATGAACCACAGGGATGTTAGGAAATATTTCTTCAGTAAGAGTTGTCAAGAAGTGTAATAGTCTGGGAAGTGATGTAGTGGAGGCAGGATCCATGACCTAGTAGCGGCCAGTGAAGAAGCGGGGCCAGGAGCTGTGACTCGACCCCTGCAACCACAACTAGGTACACACACTGCATACTCTGAGGAAAAAAGAAAACTTAGGAAGACAAAGTCATGGAAATATCCTTGTTGGTTGATCGTAGGAAAGACAACCGCGTCCAATCATAAGATGATTGGACAGTTATAAAAAAAAAAAAAAAAAGGAAAGTTATTAGATGGGGAGTTGGAGGTATTGGAAAGATGGAAGGAATATTTTGAGGAGCTGTTAAATAATGAAGTGAGGCAGTGATTTCATGTATTGGCCAGCGAGCTGCGTCTTTAGGAGTGAGAAAGATGTGAGAGTGGGGGAAGTGGATTAAATGAAAGGAAGGAGTAAAGCAACTAATATGAATGGCATCATGAAGGGGGAATGTTAAACAGGTGGGTATATAGTTTTGGAGTGGTTGGTACTTTTGTTCAATAAATGTATGAAATAGGGAAAGTTGCCTAGGGACTGGCAGAGAGCGTGCATAGTTACTTTGTAGAAAGGAAAGGTGCACAAGAGAGTGTAAAAATTATATGGAAATAAGCCTGTTGAGTATAACAGGTAAAGTGTTTGGTAGTCATTATGGAAATAATGTTAAAATGGAGATTAGGATCGCAGATGGACAAGGAGGCTTTAGAAAGGGTGGGGGTTGTGTAGACCAATCGTTTACATTGAAGCATATAGCGAAAACTATTTAAATAAAGGCAAGTAAGTTTTCTTTGCATTTATGGATTTAAAAAAGGAATATGATAGGGTGCGTAGTGGAGCAATGTGGCAGATGTTGCAAATGTCTGGAATAGGCGGTAGGTTTCTTAAAATAGTTAAGAGTTTTTATGAGATTAGTGAGGCTCAGGGTATTAAAAAAAACAGGGATGCTTGATGTCACCATGGTTGTTTAACATTTATAGATGAGGTTGTAAAAGAAGTGAATCCTAGGGTGTTGGGGAAAGGTGTGGGATTAGAATATACAGACTAATAGAAAATAGGATTTCTCAGTTGCTTTTTGCTGATGACACTGTGCTTTTGGGAAATTTTGAAGAGAAGTTGCAAAAGTTGGACAAATTTGGGAGGGTATGGAAAAGAGGAAATTAAAAGTGAATAAAATAAAGGAAATTGATGAGTGTAACAAACGAATTAGCAAATGAAAGATTGGATATATTGGAAGGAGGGAATGAATGTGTTCAGATATTTGTCGGCGGATGGGTCTACGAAGGACGAGGTGAATTATAGAAGTGACGAGGGGAAAGAGTGCGTGGTGCACTGAGGCATCTGTCGAGACCAAGAACGTTATCCATGAGGCAAAAGGGGGAATGTATAAGTGCCTAATAATACCAACACTTTTATATGGGTGTGAAGCATGAGTTGTGAATGTTGCAGCGAGGAAGAGACTGGAGGCAGTGTTGACGTCGTGTTTGAGGCCAATGTGGTGTAAATATTATGCAGAGAATTCGTAGGAGAGTAAGAGGTGCAGGGTTACTAAAAGTATTTTCCAGAGGGCTGAGTAGGGGTTGCTGAGCTGGGTTGGACATTTAGAGAGGATGAAGCAAAGTAGAATTTGAAGGGTGTATTAATCTGTAGTCGAGGGAAGGCAGTGTACTGGTCGTCCTAGGAGTGGGTGGGGGGGTTAAAGGAGATTTTGTGTGTGAGGAGCTTAGAAATCCAGCAGGCGTGCGTGAGCGTGTTAGACGTAAGTGAAGGCAAGTGGGTTTTTATGACGACGTGCTGTTGGAGTTTTAGCAAAGTGACATCAGTGTAGGGATTCATGGAAACCGGTTAGGTACAGTGCCTGCACTCTGAAGAAGGGGTAGGGATATTTGCAGTTTTAAACCGTAGTATCTGCGTCCCTCTGAGTGATGGTGAAATTGTTTCTACATTTTTTGGGCCACCCTGCCTCAGTGGGAAACGGCCGGTGTTGTTATATATATATATATATATGGAAGGTAAGGTACCTAAGGATTGGCAGAGAGCATGCATAGTTCCTTTGTATAAAGGCAAAAGGGACAAAAGAAAATGCAAAAATTATAGGGGAATAAGCCTGTTGAGTATACCTGGTAAAGTGTGTGCGAGTTATTATTGAAAGAATTAAGAGTAAGACGGAGAGTAGGATAGCAGATGAACAAGGAGGCTTTAGGAAGGGTAGAGGGTGTGTAGACCAAGTGTTTACAATAAAACACATAGGTGATCAGTATCTAGATAAGGGTAAAGAGGTTTTTGTGGCAGGATGGATAGGGGAGGCAATGTGGCAGATGGCGCAAATGTATGGAATAGGAGATAGGTTATTGAAAGCAGTGAAAAGTTTTTACGAGGATCAGGTTAGAGTATGTAAGACAGAGGGAGATTATTTCCCAGTAAAAGTAGGCCTTAGACAAGGATGTGTGATATCACCATGGTGGTTCAATATATTTATAGATGGGGTTGTAACAGAAGTGAATGTGCGGGTGTTGGCAAGAGGTTTGGGGTTAAAAGATAAAGAATCTAACACAAAGTGGGAGTTGTCACAGTTGCTCTTTGCTGATGAGACTGCTTTTGGGAGATTCTGAAGAGAAGTTGCAGAGGTTGGTGAATGAGTTTGGTAGGGTATGTAAAAGAAGAAAATTGAAAGTGAATATATGGAAGAGTAAAGTGATAAGGATAAAAAAAATAGGTAACGAAAGATTAGATATCAGGTTGGAGGGAGAGAGTATGGAGGAGATGAATGTATTCAGATATTTAGGAGTGGACGTGTCAGCAGATGGGTCTATGAAAGGTGAATCAGAAATGAGGGAAAGAAGGTGAATGGTGCACTGAGGAGTTTGTGGAGACGAAGAACTGTCCATGGTAGCAAAGAGGAAAATGTTTGAGTATAGTTATACCAGCGCTCTTATATGGGTGCGAAGCATGGGTGGTGAATGTTGCAACAAGGAGAAGGCTGGAGGCAGTGGAGATGTCATGTCTGAGGGCAATGTCTGGTGTGAATATAATGCAGAGAATTCGTAGTTTGGAAATTAGGAGGTGCCGGATTACCAAAACTATTATCCAGAGGGCTGAGGAGGGGTTGAGGTGGTTCGGACATGTAGAGAGGATGGAACAAAATAGAATGACTTCGAGAGTGTATAAATCTGTAGTGGAGGGAAGGCGGGGTAGAGGTCGGCCTAGGAAAGGTTAGAGGGAGGGGGTAAATGAGGTTTTGTGTGCGAGGGGCTTGGACTTCCAGCAAGCATGCTTGAGCGTGTTAGGAGCGAATGGAGACAAATGTTTTTTTTAGGACTTGACGTGCTCTTGGAGTGTGAGCAAGGTAATGTTTATGAAGGGATTCAGGGAAACCAGCAGGCCGGACTTTAGTCCTGGAGATGGGAAGTACAGTGCAGGCACTCTGAAGGGTGTTAATGTTGCAGTTTTATAACTGTAGTGTAAGTGCGCCTCTGACAAGACTGATGGAGTGAATGATGAAAGTTTTTCTTTTTCTGGCCACCCTACCTTGGTGGGAAACGGCCGATGTGTTAATAATAATAATAATTATATATATATATATATGTATGTCGTGCCGATTAGGTAAAACTTGCGATTTTGGCTTAAAAAGCAACGCTCACCTTGCCATATAAGACAAGTGAAAATTTGTGTATGCAATAATTTCGCCAAAATCATTCTGAACATAACGAAAAAAATATATTTCATTGTGTTTATTTATTATTAAATTAATGTTAAAGTATCTAAAATATATTTAGTTGGGTTAGGCTAAATTAAATTGCACTTGTTGTAATAAGGTTAGGTAGGTTTTCAAAGTTTCTCTTGGTACAAAATTATAAATTCTTACATTAACATAAATGAAAAAAACATATCTTTAAACGTATAAGAGGAAATTTTAGAAAGGACTTAATTTTAGATGAGTTCTTGCTAATTGACCAGTTTTACCTAATCGGCAGATACATATATATTATATATATATATATTATATATATATATATATATATATATATATATATATATATATATATATATATATATATATATATATATATATATATATATTAAAAATATAAAGAGAGGGCAGAGGCAGTGTACAATATAACATGTAATAAGGAATAACAACAAACAATGGGAGAAGAGAATAGTGGCGTTGTAGGTGAGAGGCTGGTGGTCGCCAGGCAACGCGCCTGAGGGGTAACCGTGGTTACCTAGGCAACGCAGCACGTGACCGCCATGCCACTGACGCCGCTCTCCACGCCCCCAATCCTGCCACGCCCCGTCACAACACGGAGAATCACATCTGCATAAAATTTGCCAATCGTCGTATCTCTTCATTGCGATACCTCTGGTCATAAATTTTCATAGGTTTTGTTGTACATTTTAAGGCTACTGTTGGCCTTGAACCATAAAGCGCCTAAATGACAGTTGACGATAATGTCGCAATTGGAGCACCATTGTATGTTTTACGTGAGTAGCGTTATCCTTCTCTAGATATATAATACTTATAACTGATTGTTACATCGAATATTTGAATTAAAATGATAATTAGCGTTTTTTCACCTCGAATTCGTGAATTGAAATGTTAATATTAAATTAAATTTAGACTACATAATAATGCTGAGTTTTAATTACATCGGACGTTTCCTACCCAAAGAAACTCATCACCGTCATTCATTCGGTAGTTAGCTTGCTAAAAATATATGGAGGTAATTCAGGTGATCCTTTTAACCACAACATCTCAACCCATTCTTCATATTACAGGTACTGTCATCCATCCACCACCCCACTCCACCACATGTTTACCCTCCAGAATTCAAGTCCGGCTAACCAGTTCCCCTGAATACTTTAATAATTTTTTCTTGATCACACACACACTGCAACATATCAAATCTCAAAAAACACTTGTGGCCACTTCAATTTAACACGCTCACACATACCTGCTAGATACTTCAGTAGTTTGTATTTTAAACGAAGGTTGGCTATTGTTGAATGACGATGGAACACACTACAACCTTCCTTCAAATATATGGGAATTACCAAATCTCCTATCTTCAAAACTGATCTTTACAAGTTCATATAGGCAGTTTCTGATCATTTGGGTTGCAGTGCTCATTTTATATTCCGTGTTGCTAGCACAAATAGCCAGACTAATAGTCCATCAACTATCATGCTTGACCTAGGAGAACCATCACCACAGAAACCCTTCAAAGGCACTATCAGCGCAGTTCAATTTTGTGTCAGCATTGTTGGTATCTTCTAAGAATATTGGGTTCGTACTAGAGGAAATGATTAATCTGGTAGCTGCTAGTACCAACTAGAGGAAAAAATCTGCTTATCTTCCTTCTGGCTATCAAGGGATCTCGCATAAATGATCTTGAAGTCAGTGAAGAGCTAAGAGAAAGCGATCACAAAGCACCTAGTTTCAATACCTCATGGAATTTACCTTGGTATCATAACGTCAGGGTCCCTAATTTTTGCGCCGCTGATTATAAGGGTCTAATATAGAACGGGGTAGGTAACCTGACTTAAGAACCTGATAGGTGGTGATGAATATCAATGGACTTTTTCAAAGCTTTGTGCCAACTTCACATATTACAACTACAGAAATTAGATCAAATATTAATGGCATTAAATGGATGAACAAGAGACTAGAGCATCTCTTGGGTGAGAAAGAGGCATTTACAGGCGTCAAAAGAGAGATAAAAAAAAGAGTAACGAAAGCCAAGGGAGAATGTAAAATTAAGACTGTCCAAACGTTTTTTTCAGGTATATAGACATATAATTGTGGAAAAGATAGGCCCACTTTAATGTAACTCAGGTCAGCTTACTGCTAGTGACAAAGAAATCTGTACCCTTTTAAACATATTTCCTCTGTTTTTACACAAGAGGATACAAATGAAATCCTAAAGATATATTATACAGGTCAGAACGAGAATATACAACGTAAGGTCAAAACCACTAGTAACTTGGTCTTCAGACTATTAATAGATTGAAACCAAACAAGTCAACTGGCCCAGACAAGCTGTTTTTAAGGGTTATAAAGATGTAAAGAGGAACTTAGCAAACCAGGATTATTGGAAAATGGAAAATGTGATACCCAAAGCAGGAGATGGATCTTTAGCCTTTTACAAAGCAGGAGTTAGATCCTAAGCTTCAAATTATACATAAACCAGAGAGTTGATGGAATCAGTAATTGCAGATGCAATTCGAATGCATCTTGAAAGATATAATGTGATCGGCACGTTTTACAGAAGGGGCGTTCTTACCTTACGAATGTAATACCTTTTTTTCACTAAGGTATTTGAAATGGTAAACCATGAAAAAGATTGGTTGGCGAGACCTCTTCATAATAGATACCCAAGCGTTGCACATGTCTTATTCATCAACTTGTAGCTTTGGTATGTCGTTAGTATGTAATGCTAGTAAACAGTAAATGACACTGCCACCAGCAAGCTTATATATAATGATTTTGTGAATAGACCAAACTTGAATGTATGTGTGTATCCCGATCAGAGGACGGAGGAGGAAGCCTGCAATACTTCCTGCGTTAACTGACGAACGCTGCTTTAGCACTCCCCATAAAATAAAATAAAAATGCTCACTTACCTGTCTGAGAGTAACTTGGTATTCTCATTCCAGTTTGTTTCCCCTGCATTTTAATCTCACTGTGTATAAATATACCGCTTGTATTTAAAAATAATAAATTAGAGACATTTATTTCGAGGAAATAAGTTGTAAACTAGGAAGTTTTTGTCAATTGAAATGCACGGTAGGAACTGTTTGCAGCAAGACACGTGACTTTTACATAACAGGTGCGTAATCCCATGCTGAGGTAATGTAGGAAACCCCATGCCTCGCCAGAACGTGTGGTAGCCACTGGGATGGAAGGAATGAGGGATAGCTGCGGGTAGTAACTCCTCATACTACAGGTGATAACGAGATTCAGGTGGAGATGTATTGGTGCAGAGTTAGCCTCATCGACATTTGACTTAAACATTAGCGGATGGTGGGTTATGTGATCCATCGACGCTATTAATCCATGCAGCTCACGGACAGAAATACGAGAGTGACCGTTTACAATCTGTTATACCGGTGAATAGATATAACATTGTGGGCTGACGCTACTATGGCTGAAATTTAATGCATGATTTTGGATGGTATTCCAAGGGGTAAATTTATTTAGCTGAGAACAGAAGAATAAAGGAACATTGGACTAGGCCTTTTGGCCCTTGTTAGGCAAGTTTGACACTCGCACAACTCGTCTACAACTATGTATGGCTAAACCAGTACTTACAGATTTGTTTAACTTGAGTCCATTGCCGCGAGTCCTGGATACAGTTGCTGGAAGCCCTGTATGTCTTGGTTTGGTATTTTCAACACGTTATTTACATCCCCTTTAATTATTTATGTTGTCCATTTTTGCAGTTCAGTCACATCTCCCCTAATTTTACGTCTTTTCCAAATTCAGTGATCTTAGCCTATCTTCGTAGGAGAGGTTTCTTCTACATGGAATCAACTTTCTTATACTACTTTCTATATTTGCCAGCGCAATAATGTGCATTCTGTAATGAGACCAGAACTGAGCAGCGTAATCTAAATAAGGCCTTCCAAACATACATACATTGTGTGTGTGTGTGTGTGTGTAGGTATAACCTAAGGACTTCTATGGTTTATACTTCTCAATATGAAGCCAATAATTCTATAGCTTTACGGTGAATACTTATGCATGGTTCATTTTCTGCTAAAAAGAATTCTTAAATCGTTTTCGCATTCTTTTTGATAAATAGTGAATATATCGTCATAGTACATTTTATCCAACAGATATAACATAAACTACATCCTTGGCCGTTACAACATTCACGTATTACTTCTTTTATTAAGTAAATTATGTATTACCAGCAGATATTACATTCTTCTAAATTGCCACGAACCGTAGCGTGTTAGCTCTGTTCTAGCACTTAGTAACATTCAAAAGCACAATACCAAATATTTTTTTTATTCCTCTACACACTTTAAGTGCTGATCCACTAAAACCACTTTCACGACCCAGTGATCCAGTTAATAATGACTTATTTTTTTACCTTGTACACTTTTACATTTAGTCCAACCAACGATATATCTCAGTACCGCCTTTACTGTCTTGCTGTCTTTCTCCATAACTATTTTATATGCCCTTCTTACCATGACTTGAGTTTGTTGTTCAGCTCATTACAATTTAGGTCTTTAGCATTTACATTTTTTCAAATTTCTTCCTCAATTCTCAAATAAGTGGTACCGTAATGATGAAGCCTCATACGTCTAACTCCAAATCTTTTATTTAACTGTAATTGTTAATTATATATACTTTGTTCGATTAGGAAATTCAGTTAATGATTTTGGCAGTTTGAGGACACTAATTTTCTTGTTTGGCTTCAGAACGAGTTGAGTGATTTTAATCTCTTCAGTAAAAAAGCAGCATGGTTTAAAACTTCTGATTTATGCCACATTCATTTATTCGTAGTACTGACATTTATGATCTGTTACATTGCTTAGGCGCTCTCAACATAAACTGATAGTGTTGCACAATTTAATTTTTCTCCTGTTATTCTCTCCTATTTACACACAATGTATATCTGGCATCCTAATGGAAATTTCTCTAAATATGTGAGAATGATAGAATTTTGTTATAGCACGAGGGGTGGAACAGCTTACCCCCTACATAAACCACACCAACTGGATAGTTAAATGTGTGTAGTGCATCTTTGTGAAGTAATGGGATTAAGACTTTAAACTGTGATTTATGCTTGAGGTATTTATGAGCATTCAGCTGCTGACTTGTTTTATCCATTCTTCTTGATGTCCTGTACGATATGGATTTATTCCTGTTACTACTTGTTCTAACCCCAAGCAGAGCAGATATATTGAAATATTCGCTGTTTGAAGTACGTAGTCTGATATTTCTAGTAGTTACTTTTGTTGACCTACACAAAAATGTTTGGAAGTCAGACTAGCAGTGAACTTTGCTAAGATTTTGACATGATTCAGACCTCACCAGGTTGTATAAACAATTTTATTTGAGTTCAAAGTTAGCCACATGGCATTCCCACACCTTTGCCCATAGACCACGAAGGAACACAAGCATTGAAACGCGAATTGGTCTAAAAAAAAATCCATCTGGAAGAGGAGTTCGTGAGCTTACGTCATGGCGTGCCATTTACGGAAGAGCTTGGAAAAGCAGAGAAGCCGTATACCTGGGTAACAGCAGCTACATTCATCCTCTTTGGTATTTGCTTAGTGCACAGTGTGACTTGAAAGCTGAAAATTATAGTTGTAAGTCGCCTGTTATAAATGAGGATATATTTACTTGCATCTCGACTTTCCATTTGCCCCTTGTTCTAATTTTAGAAATTGTTTTAAAGAAATTTATGCTTCTGAGCAAGTCGCAGATAATTACCATCTAAGCATAATTTAGTAGATTTAAACTCACGATAACAGGGAATTGTTCTCCATATTGGTTTTCTGTGTACGAGTGACTATTAGCGTAACATATTTTCTTTTACATTGCCATAAAAATATAAACAAGTGAATACATGAGAGGGTGCTATCTCTTTGCTCTTGTTCTTGTACAATTTTAATTTAAAAAATCCAAGGTTTTCTTCCCGTTTCATCGTTTATTCGATGTGGCATAAATTTAATTAAGAGTTGAACTCTGCTCCCATGTTGCGCTTCAGCTTTACTTTGTGTATCATTTCTAAAACTTTCTAATTACTTTTAGTTTATAAAATACTTTTTTTTTTATACGAGAGATTGGGCTGTAAACTGATTGTTAATGAGGGTCTTCACACTTCTGTGAGAAAGAATAAAAAAACTTTACGTTATGGCTAGTGACCGAATTTATCCCTCAGGAACATTTAGTATTCATAAATGTTCTATGACTTAACGGTGTTTTTATTTTTTTGACGTGTTCTTCCACCCCTCGTTATGTAGTGATATTAAAGGGTATGTCGGTCTTCCAAGATGACGGAGGTGATTGAGGTGGGAAAGGGGAATGATTGTTGTTCTTGAGAGAGGCAGAAAAGGGGTAAGAGAAACGAAAATGGGTCTGGGTTGAGATGGGTCCCAAAGGAATGCCTAGTAATCCACTTGATTGGTCTGAAAGAATGAAGCATTTCCCGCACCCCTCCCTCATATCTCCTGTTAACTTGTGTGAAGACCTACAAAAGTGCATCATTGTGGCTGCTGCTTGTGCTGAACTACTACTAATTTAGCGGTGGTGGCGGTACTGCTGCTCATGCTGTTGGTGCAGCTTCTACTAAACTAGTGGCAATGGTACAGATGCTGTTTGTGCTGTTTCAGAGTAGGCGGTGGTTGTGTTGCTGATTCTAAGTGGTTGGTACCGTTGTTACTTTAAGCCTGTAGTTAAAGTGGTGGTGCTGCTACTCGTGGTAATCTGATGGTGGACCTGTTTGTCATGGTAAGCTGGTAGTGGTGGTGCTCATGCTAAGATGGTGGCGTTTCTGCTCATGCTCAGTTTTGGCGTTCCGGTTGCTCGTTCTTAGTGAGTGGTGATTCTGCTGACCGTGATAAACTGGTGGTGGTCATACTACTCGTGCCAGCTTGGTGATGCTGCTGATGATGATGATGATGATGATAAATTTTTGGTGCTCATGCTAAGCTATTAGTGATGGTGGTGCTTATGCTGAGTTATTAGTGGTGATGCTTATTCTATTAGTGGTGATGCTTATTCTATTAGTGGTGATGCTTATTCTATTAGTGGTGATGCTTATTCTATTAGTGGTGATGCTTATTCTATTAGTGGTGATGCTTATTCTATTAGTGGTGATGCTTATTCTATTAGTGGTGATGCTTATTCTATTAGTGGTGATGCTTATTCTATTAGTGGTGATGCTTATTCTATTAGTGGTGATGTTCATGATAGTAGTAGTGATGCTAATTCTCTTAGTAGTGGTGATACTCATTCTGTTAGTAGTGGTGATGCTCATTTTCTTAGTAGTGGTGATGCTCATGCTAAGCTGTTGGTGGTTATGGTGCTGCTCATGCTAATTTGGCATTGCTGCTGCTGTTAATGCTAAGCTGGTAAGGTTGCTGCTCATGCTGAGCTGGTGGTAGTGTTGCTGTTCGTTCATGCTCAGCTGGTAGTGCCGCTGCTCATGCTCAGCTGGTAGTGCCGCTGCTCATGCTCAACTGGTAGTGCCGCTGCTCATGCTCAGCTGGTAGTGCCGCTGCTCATGCTCAGCTGGTAGTGCCGCTGCTCATGCTCAGCTGGTAGTGCCGCTGCTCATGCTCAGCTGGTAGTGCCGCTGCTCATGCTCAGCTGGTAGTGGTGATGCTAAGCTGGGGTGGAGGGGTTGCTGCTACTCATGATAAATTAGTGATGCTAAGTTGGTGGTAGTGTTGATGTACATACTGTTTGGTGCTGCCGGCCTTAATGCTGCACCTGATGCTGATCACACTAGCTGCTACAGCAGTAGCTAGTATCGGTTCTGCTACTAAGGCGGTGTTGATTTTCCTGCTGCTGCCTTCTGTTGTCCCTTGCACATGTACACGTTCTTACATACCCTTCACGGGCCACGTGTTCCCCCACAAACACATAGGCGCGCCAAATAATAAGTAACGATATAACTGCAGCTTTTATCACAAGCGAGCCACCTTTTTTTGGTCACCCTTATATATTGTACTCTGTAATTGAGATCAGGTCCTTGTCTGCTTTGATTGATAAATTTATTCCTATAAATGTTCGATATTTAGTGGGTTTTGCCATATAGTTTTATGCAATGGAAATGGTAAATGTAATGTAATCAAACAAAACTCATACATAACCCAACCTAAAACCTGGCTTACTGTACCATCCATAGAAATGCAAATGGCATGTTTTTATTCGTTTACTTGGATTAGCCAGGAATATTACAAATCGCAATTTTAAAATCGTATTGGCCCAGACGTGGTGTGTTCTATGGAACATCCAGCATTGTTCCCATTATAGCTTGTTTGCTTGTATTTTAAAAATAAATTATTGCGTTAGTTTCACAACAACCTTATCTCAATATTAGCCATCTACTCTTGTTTACAACTACTCTAGGCAATAAAAACAACATGATGAATAATTATGATTAATTATATGCCTCGAGGGGAGACTAGTGTTTTTCATGTTTTATCTAGACATCTTCAGTAGCTTCTTCAAATACAGCCTCTTTAGTAGAGAATATATAATACACGACGGCTCTCAGTGTTCCTTGTCTTGTAAATTTGACGTTGATCAGTTATCCCGAGTATAATATTGCCTTGGGGTCACGCATTGCTCCGATCATGTTGTGTATATTGTTGATAAAGTAATCCCTGGGCGACCAGACTTAACAATTATTCGTAAAATGTTTACTTATTTTTTTTTGTCACTGTGTTGTACACGAAAGTTAATGTGGGGCACTTTGGGACTGGTTTTCGACGTATTCTATTATTGAAATTACAAATGCATGAAACTAAACTACATCAACAAGGGGATCCTGGAGCATGTTGCATGTAAAATGTTTTTGAAGACTATAAAAATGTTTGCGAAGGACTAAAATATAAATCGTTTGTCATCGCTTTCCCTGTTGGAGCAAGAATATCTTGCACATATGTAGTGTCCTCTTGTCAGTAGCATTTAATATAGTGAGCATTTTTTTCCTCCTTGTACGAGAAAAATCAGAGGAGGAATGTCACAATAGTATTGCTAGAGAATGGAGAAGATTGTCCACTTCGTCTTGGAACATTGTCAAGCCGCGATTTGCGAGTGGTTCATGACTGATGTGTAGCCACTTCTGAGCCTGTTAGAAAGTAAGGTTGTTTTCACTTGGGTTCCCTGCTTACAGCTGGATATGGATCTTAGTTGTTGAGGGTTATTAATAGATAATTGAAAGTTTTCGTATTTCGCAAGTTTTTGCAATTATAGTTTCATGCTGGTGTTTATGTAGAGTTTGATTATTGGCTTGTGTTGCAATTTCGTCTGCGCTCACCGATAGTTATTATTCCTTTCCCACTAACCTTTACTTATCATAATACTTTTGTAAATAGTAACTAATTTCATTACAGTGTGATTAACGTTGCATATGCAGTTAATATGTAATTTATTAACAATGTTTGCCACTTAACATTTTGATTGTCAAATCGCTTTGGTTTGAGTTTTATCATGAGTTTTCTGAGGTTTAGATCAGCTGTAGTATAAGGCTTAGGTAATTGTCATTAAATTTGTCTTTGTAACTCAGATTGTTGTATAAAATGAAAATGGTAAACCATAATAGTTGTGAGGGTTTAAAAATTATGAAAATGCAAGTTGAAAGCTGAGATATAATAACAATTATGGATGATCAGGTGGGCAGGTGTGTGTATATTGATGATGTTTTCTTTGGTGGCAGCTTCAAGGTGAGCGTCGAGTCGTGGATGTCCGGCATGATGAACGGCATGGACTCGTGCACTCAAAATGGCACCGCCTCGTCCAATTCATCACAGAGCGGCCACATCGAGGAATCCAAGACAAACCTCATCGTCAATTATCTCCCACAGAACATGACCCAAGAAGAGATCCGTTCTCTCTTCTCCTCTATAGGCGAGCTTGAGTCCTGCAAACTAATAAGAGACAAGGTCACAGGTGAGTCAGGTGCGCGATCATTCTCTTTGTTTTGCATGATTAGTATGTAAAAGATTTTCCTTCTCTTCTTTTATCTTTTAAATAATTACATCATCTGGCTACATGCTTGACAACTTTTCCGTAGCTGGAACTAGGAAAAGGGAAAGAAACTTAAGCAGAGAACTTCAGAAGCTAAATATTTTGAGTTTTTGGGGATAGTACAGAGTTTAGTGTAGGCATTAAGACGAGAAGGGTAGTAACATTTTTATTGGTTGCACACATTACCCATCCCTACTTGTTGTGTAGCTAGCTGAATGGGGGATAAACCATGTTAGGTTTTAATAACAGCTGTTTGTGTATAAATTTAACAGCTAAATACTTGCTTGATCCATTTTGTTGTTTATCTGTTTAATTTAATTTAAAGTTAGAAGACAAAGGAGAAGTTGGTGGAAAACATAGTGGCGGTGGTGGTATTGCAGCCTGAGTGAACACTAACCCTTCGCGGTCCTCTGAGATGTTTTCAATGTATTCCAAATGACAAGCTGATTATGCAGGTCGGGGGTCTGCACTCGCCACCTGGGTTATTTGTGGACGCTCATTACTGGAACCTTCCCCAGGGGTACGAGGGGGTGGGAACACTTATCAAATATTAATGAAGGAAATGAGAGGCACAGGGTGGTTAGTCTTGAGAGGTAAGAGTACTACTATGCGAGTACAAGTAGGTAGTGTTTGTGCAGCGTTTACCGAACTGATGATCGAATTTCGACGGGTTCACCCTTCATATAAATGTGCAGCAACATATTGCTGATGTATTCACTTTTGCTAGATAAAAAATTATATAATAGAAATTTAAATGGTCATACATACATTAAGGGGATATAACCGTGCTTTCTCACTGACAAAAGCCTGCATGCTATCACTGTACAGCTGTGCTAAAGGTAAAGAGCGTGACTACTCATTCCTGTGAAGGGTGTTAAAACAGCTGGAGTGGTTACTATGGGACAGTTTGACTTTAAACTGAACACGATTTATGAAAGTTATAGTACAACCGGTGTTTCTTTGTCGAAAAGACTGCAGTAATAGTATCGCTCAACAAATAATGTTTAAGCCGATGGCTGACTTTGCATGACCGATGAGCTCAAATAAATGTCAGACATTGGTGGCTCATAACATTCGAGTATATTCTCTCACTTTTCTAACACCAATGCCATTAAATATTTTATTAGCTCCTTAACTGTTTTATATCTAAGCTTCTTTCGCAATTTTGGTATTTTGCAAATTAACCAAAATTTAACTAATTACAACATACAATAACACCAATAAATGCTTAACAGTTATTGTTTCGATCGAAAGAAAACAAGGAGCTATCCAGATTACTGGGGAAGCGAATATACCACCAAACCAAGATTCGCAATTTAAGTATCACTTAGCGTATTTTTTTTTTTTTACGGTATTGAATGTGAAAAACCCATGGTTGCTTCGGGGGGGGGGGGTTAAGGAGGCACAAGTCTCTTCCGGAGCTCTCGCTGGAATGTGAGGTTTACCGAGGTGGGGTAGTTCTTCAGTGGGGATGACGTTGGCCTCTTTCTGCAAATATGCCCCACAGGGTCGTCGAGAGCTCACACTTGCTGATTTAATTAATTTGCGGAAATCTATTCACAACTTCTAGATTGTTTTTAAACTATATTGTCTGGCATTAACGATTCCTGTTCTGGACGTTCATCTTTACTAATAAAAATTGTATGGAAATTTGCCTTCCAGTTCCTCGTATATTTAATTCCACTTCATATAGCCCAAAGACTTTTGTAGTATTTCGGCACATCTCTACAGCTCATTTGCATTTTTCTTCATAGTCTTGTGTATTTCACTGTCTACCTTGTCCATTCCTTTATACAGGGTAGATAGCACGCTTCAGGATGTTGGATTTTATTTCTCATAGAACATTCAGCTAATCCCTTGTAAACCATTCTTCTGAAGTTCGGGACCAAGCTGAATGCAAACCTTTGGATCTTTCAGTCTTCGGAACATGCATTATTAGGCTGGAGGATTCCATGCTAGTGGCTGCAAACTGTAATATGGTATATGTTTCTACTAATAGTTTTAGTGTGATATTATGTTTTGGGATCATCTTACGTCGAACTTTGTAGGAGCTTTACCCCCAAACGGTGTTTACTCTCCAGTCTCCCTTCTCTGATTCATCTATCGATATTTGTGTAAACTAGCCAGACTTTTTACGGCCATTCCTGCAATGAAAGTTCTCGAGTATTTTCCCATCAGTAACTATCCATATTATGTGCAAGTCCTTTACATCATTTGCAAGCACACACGGTGACCAGCTTCCTCTGGCAGATTATTGACATTAATCGGAAAGAGTAATGTTCTTAGCACTGATACTTGGAGTACTTCAAGTGTTACTCTCGCACATCCTGATACTACATCCTTGTATAAAGCCTCGTCTTTGATCGTTTGCATTTCTGTTATCCGGTGGAGAATTCTTCCTGCCATCGCAGCTTGCTCTTCTAATTTGTACATCAGTTTCTAGTATGAGGGACTGTGACAAATGTTTGTGTATTCTAGGAATATGCAGTTTATTCCTGTCTTGTTTTATTTATGATCATGTTGTAGAACTCAACAGGTGTGTGCGGGTGGGGGAGATGTGCTGCCTTTGCGTGGGTGTGTATTTATTTATTGGGAAAGGGTGGTTTTTTTTTTTTTTTAGGAAGAGGCGGTAGTATGTGTACCCA
Source organism: Cherax destructor (assembly GCA_009830355.1). Taxonomy (NCBI): domain Eukaryota; kingdom Metazoa; phylum Arthropoda; class Malacostraca; order Decapoda; family Parastacidae; genus Cherax; species Cherax destructor. The sequence goes on along the minus strand of WNWK01006198.1, from coordinate 91,367 downwards.
GTGAAGCGGCAAAGGGGAGAGGTTATCGATCTGTGGTACATCCCCTGATGACAGCACACTGACATAAGTGTTTCCTTGCTGCTGCTGCTACTGCTACTGCTACTTACGACCACCAATCACCAGACCATCTACCATTCATCTGTATCGTAACAACAACCGCCACCACCATCATTCACTTGTACCCTACTACCACACCTACCATTTACTTGTACCCAACCATCACCCTCGCCACCACCTACCATTCACTCAAACCTCAGCACCACCAGCCATTCACTGGTGCCATACCACCAACAACCATTCACTGGTGCCATACCACATCCACCAACCATTCACTGGTGCCATACCACATCCACCAGCCATTCACTGGTGCCATACCACCAACAACCATTCATTCACTTGTACCGTACCACCAACAACCATTCATTCACTTGTACCGTACCACCAACAACCAACCATTCATTCACTTGTACCGTACCACCAACAACAACCATTCATTCACTTGTATCGTACCACCACCAACAACCATTTTCACTTGTACCGTACCACCAGCCAACAACCTTCATTCAACTTACCTACCATTCTCCAACACCAGTTATTCACTGTCCGCAATACCATTCTCCCCCATACCATTCTTCACTCCTACCACCACCTCCACAACCATTCTTCCTGCCCCACCATAAACTTCTTCACTATGTCACTGACCCCACCATCCTTCATTCCTTGTACCTTCCACACCACACCTACTCATTCACTCTGTCCAACTCTAACCATTCTTCACTCGCCCCACATACCATTCATTCACCTTTATTGTCCCTTCCCCTACCACCATTATTCACTTTATTCTCCACCACATTCCTGCCCTCCTCACTCACCTACCATTATTCTCCACCACCAGTTACTCCCACTCCCTCATTCCACCTACCAGTTATTTCCTCTCCTCCACCTACCATTTCCCCAACCTTCCTCTCCTCCACCTACCATTACTCTCCCATTCCACCTACCATTACTCACTCATTACCCTCCTCTTCCACCTACCATTCACTCCCCTTCTCCACCCTACAGTTACTTCTCCCTCCTACCTACAGTTACCCATCTTTTCCACCTACCAGTTACTCCCCTTTCCACCTACCAGTTACTCCTCTCTCCACCTACCAGTTACTTCTCTCCTCCACCTACCAGTTACTCCCTCTCACTTCCACCTACCAGTTACTTCTCCTCTCCTCCACCTACCAGTTACTTCTCCTCTCCTCCACCTACCAGTTACTTCTCTCCTCCACCTACCAGTTACTCCCCCTCTCTTCCACCTACCAGTTACTCCTCTCTTCCACCTCGTTCTCCCTCTTCCACCTACCGTTCTCCTCTCTTCCACCTACCGGTTACTCCCTCTCTTCCACCTACCGGTTACTCCTCTTCCACCTACCGGTTACTCCCTCTCTTCCACCTACCGGTTACTCCCTCTCTTCCACCTACCGGTTACTCCCTCTCTTCCACCTACCGGTTACTCCTCTCTTCCACCTACCGGTTACTCCTCTCTTCCACCTACCGGTTACTCCCCCTCTTTCCACCTACCGGTTACTCCCTCTCTTCCACCTACCGGTTACTCCCTCTCTTCCACCTACCGGTTACTCCCCCTCTCTTCCACCTACCGGTTACTCCCCCTCTCTTCCACCTACCGGTTACTCCCCCTCTCTTCCACCTACCGGTTACTCTTCCCTCTTCACCTAGTTCTCCTCTCTTCCACCTCCGTTCTCCTCTCTTCCACCTACCGGTTACTCCCCTCTCTTCCACCTACCGGTTACTCCCTCTCTTCCACCTACCGGTTACTCCCTCTTCTTCCACCTACCGGTTACTCCCTCTCTTCCACCTACCGGTTACTCCTCTCTTTCCACCTACCGGTTACTCCCTCTCTTCCACCTACCGGTTACTCCTCTCTTCCACCTACCGGTTACTCCTCTCTTCCACCTACGTTACCCTCTTCCACCTACCGGTTACTCCTCTCTTCCACCTACCGGTTCTCCTTCTTCACCTACCGGTTACTCCTCTCTTCCACCTACCGGTTACTCCCTCTCTTCCACCTACCGGTTACTCCCTCTCTTCCACCTACCAGTTACTCCCCCTCTCTTCCACCTACCGGTTACTCCCCCTCTCTTCCACCTACCGGTTACTCCCCCTCTCTTCCACCTACCGGTTACTCCCCCTCTCTTCCACCTACCAGTTACTTCCCCTCTTCCACCTACCGGTTACTCCCTCTCTTCCACCTACCGGTTACTCCCTCTCTTCCACCTACCGGTTACTCCTCTCTTCCACCTACCGGTTACTTCCCTCTCTTCCACCTACCGTTACTTCCCTCTCTTCCACCTACCGGTTATCTCTCTTCCACCTACCAGTTTCTCTTCCACCTACCGGTTACTCCCCCTCTCTTCCACCTACCGGTTACTCCCCCTCTCTTCCACCTACCGGTTACTCCCCCTCTCTTCCACCTACCGGTTACTCTCCCTCTTCCACCTACCGGTTACTCTCCCTCTTCCACCTACCGGTTACTCCCCCTCTCTTCCACCTACCAGTTACTCCCCCTCTCTTCCACCTACCAGTTACTCCCTCTCTTCCACCTACCAGTTACTCCCTCCCTCCACAACCACTTATCGTTCACACGTCTCCAACCACTACCATTCAGTACACTCGCCACCCTACCACCACCTACGAGCCACTCGCCACCCTACCACCACCTACGAGCCACTCGCCACCCTACCACCACCTACGAGCCAATCGCCTCCCTACCACCACCTACGAGCCACTCGCCTCCCTACCACCACCTAATGTACCATTCACTCACCTTCCACTGTTCACTTCCCCCACCACCTAGCATTCACTCCCATCCACCACCTATTCACTACCCCCTTCCCCTCCAACCACTTCGTTATTGACTTTGGTCGTTGGGTGTTTGGCTGCCTTCTTTCGGAAAGAAATGGTCACTGAGACGGCTCTTAAAAGATTGAGGACATGGCACATAGTCTTGTTTATAGCCACCTTTAAGCAGGTGCTTCTGCTTTCCCCCCTCCCTGTGTGTGACCTGTCATGCTGCAGACTGTACAGCTTAAGTTTTGGCTATTGTAGTTACTACTTAAGACCTTAGAAAAATTTAGTTATGCGTTTTGACAGTCACGATTTAATGTTTTTTAATTGATACGTTCTTTATATTTTAACTTCATTTCATTGTAATTTATTTTGCGTTTTGTTTGCTAGCTTATTATATAAGGGCTTTAGCGACAGTTTTTAGGTAATTTCTTATTTGTAGCTAGAGACATGCTTGTGTTGTCCCGTAGTCATTAATATGTTCATCTTGTATATATATTTTTTAAATTCCAGTAGTTGTAGATCTTGCCTCCTCTTTCAATTTATTCCATCATCTTGTAAGACGAACATTCCAGTATCGATTTTTTTTTTTTTAATTTTTATCTCCTTGTTAAAATTATTAAAAAGCTTCTTATGTATTCTTTTATAAGCTCTTATTACCTTGTATATTGTATCTGTCTTTTTCCTTTTATCAGCCAGCTTGGGAATCTCTAAAAGTTTTCTTTCATCGTAACTCGCGTTTTTTTTTGGCTCTGTAATCTACTTATCTTCAAACTTTTTCCGACTGATCAACGTGTTTATTTTTTTAGGTGTGAACACCACACGGCAGTTGCAAAGGGAATTAATAAATAAGCGTTTGCAAGAGTTCGACCTAGTGACCATGACCTCAGCAATCGGCCTCAGTATAGCCATGCGCTGGTGGTGGTGGTACTATTACTATTATTACTACTACCACCACCGTTTACTGGACTTCTCCCTTTTTTCTCGTTCACTTGTAACTTGACAGTAGTCCAGGAGGAACCGAACCGTCATGGCAACGTTCCTGGCCTAAGTGCTGGTTTCTAATGAATATGAGCATGTTTTTTTTAAGGAAAACACTGACCTCATTAGTTAAAATATTTTGTAAATATTAGTCCCTTCTCATTGATATGAATGTCTTTAAAATCATTTGCAGTATCTTCAGTATGAGGCTATTTGTGCAGCAGTGGACGAAATAAGTTGCTCTGGCGTAGGTGTAATGGTGACACTGGTAGCGTTGACGAGGCTGTCGTTGGTACTGGTGATAATGATAGTTGTGGGGGAGGAGGGCGGTAGTGGGGAGAGCATTGTGTAGGCATTAAGACGCCGAGGAGTGTGAAAGTCACATCCATGGCGTGAGTAGCGGCCACATCAGCTCTTGTAATAGACCCAATATCGATCCAGCCCGCGCGCGCTACCCCCACCCAACCTCCCTCCTATCTCCCTCCCTCGTCTATCCTCTTCTCCCCCTCCTTTGTCTCTGAATCGATCCATAATCGACCCGAGAGTTGTGTGGGGTCGAGACTCTGGACGGAGTAAGAGTTCTTATCACAGTGTTCTTGACATACCTCCCCCCCTTACCTTTCCTCTCACCCCTCTTCATCATTACACACTCCCCTCTCTCTGCTGCTCTTCCTCTTTCTCTGCTGCCCTTCCTCTTTCTCTGCTGCTCTCCCCCTTCTCTTGGCTACTCCCTCTCTCGGTTACTCTACCCCTATCTGTGCTGCCCTCCAATCTGCAGCCCTCTCTTGGCCACCCTCTTTCTGCTGCCTTCTCTTTCGGCTACCCCTCCTCTCTCCGCTGCCCTCCTCTCTCGGCTACGCTCGGTTATTCCTCTCTGCCGCTCTCTCTGCCACCCCTCTTTCTACGCCTCCCTCCTCTGCCGCTCTCTACTGTCCTCTCGCTCTGCCGCCACTTTCTCTTTGCCTCACTCCTCTCATTCCACCCTCCCCTCTGTGTGTCGCTCTCCCTCTCTGCCTCCCTCTTACTGCCGGCGTCCCCCTTTTTTTTTTTGCCGCTGCCCCCTTTTCACTGCTGTTACCTCCTCCCCTCTCTGCGCCGTTGCTGCCCTCTCTTCCGCCGCCCCTTTTCACTGCTGCCGCCCATATTTTCATAGCTGCTGCCCCTCTCACTGCCACAGCTTCATCTACCTGGTCTCACTGCCGCTTTGCTGAGGCAAGGGCTGCTATTTCGAGCTGCTTTTTTTTTTTTAGCAGACTTGTGTCCCACAGTGACTTCATGGACCACATACGTAGAAATGACCTTGGAAAGTGGCGGGCCCCATTTAAGAGGAAATTTATATTCGGTTCGGTAAGAATCACTACTATAAAATTACTGAGCCACTTATGCAACATATGGGAATATTTATTAAAGAAACGTTTCGCCACACAGTGGCTTCTTCAGTCCAATACAAAGCAGAAAGGGGTAAGGAAAGGAGAAGTTTGAGGTAATCAGTCCCTCAGCTTGGAATCGACGTGTTCAGTATAGGCTGAGGGGCTGATTACCTCAAACTCATCCGTTCCTTACCCCCTCTGCTTTTTATTGGACTGAAGAAGCCACTGTGTGGCGAAACGTTTCTTTAATAAATATTTCCAAATGTTGCATAAGTGTCTCAATCTTCAACTTGTCGGTTTTCAAACTATTTATCTCACATAAAATTGCTGTCGAGTGATTGACGTCACACACATCTTGTCCATAACCACATCTTTACAGGTGATGTGTCCCTTGTGTAGTTTGTGGCGTGCACTTGACCATGATGGGTTACGTTTTGTATAACAGTTTGCCCACGGCTTAGGTCTTTTCGCGAGCGTCCTGTTTTTTTTTTTTTTTTTTTAATTAATTTAATTTTCGGATTGAATCCAAGGGCCTCGGGAAACTTTTAGGAGACATTAAAAATTGGACTCTAAAGGACTTTTATTGAAATATTTAAATTTTAGAGGTAAACAAGATGGATTTTTTAACTTATTTTTGTTTTTTTTAACTTGGTGTGATAGAACAGTATTTTTATTGTTTTACTCAATTTTAAAGTTTTGTTAATTTTGCAGTGGATGTTCTTATGTTTTATTTTTTTTAATTGTTAAGAGTGCTGAATGATGTAGCATGTTAAAGCTCCCTTCAGATCACAAGACTACCTACCTACCCACCTCTCACTGCCACCCCCTATCTTTTGCCCTCCTTCTCTCTCGCTGACTCTTCCCCCACAACCATCATCCCCCGTCTTTTCCCCACTCTGTTCAACCCCACTTTCCTGTTTTCTACCACTCCCTCCTCTCCTCATCCCCCCTTTATCTTCCCCCACTCCCTTTCTAATGTTCCCCTCTTATCTTTCCCCCTTCACTCGTTTTCCTCTTATCACCCCTCTGTCTTATTGTTGCTTGTTATCCCCTGCTAGTTCTCTAGTTCCCTCTTCCTTTGCATGTTGTACCCCATTACTGTGTTGTGAGGGCAAGAGTAAGAGATCTAACGATAATAAGTGTACCGTGTTTACAGCAAAGACTTTTTTCATGATGTTAATAACTTAAATTTTATCGCATAATCACCGAGATAAAATGTTTGAAGACTTCAATTTTTTATTATTGAACTTTTTCAAAAATGAATGTATTATTATGCCTGAATTTTGTCATGTTGTCACGGCAAGTAAACAGGGAGGAGAGAGAATTTGCATAATATGCGCTTTACGTGACCATGCAGTTTTTCCACATAATGTTGACCTGGACCACCGGTGCTTGGTATCAATGTGTGCGCGTGTCGTCTACTGTGGTACACTACAACAATTTATATATACAGTGCGAGTATGTGTGTTGGGAGTGAGACTAGCATTGATATTAAAACCATTCAGGCAACTCTTTGGTCATAAGTATTTAAAATCATATATTAAATCGGGAAATATAGACAATAGAAAGTACTTTAATTCTGAAACCCTGTCTAGTGTTTAGGCAATCATCTCTCACAGGTCCATCATTCATCCTTTGTCTATCTCTCACTCCCTCTTGCTTACCCTTCCCAACCACTCCTTCCCTGTCTCCCCCTCCCAATATGTCTTCTCTACCGCTTCTCGCTCTCAACAGCTCTCCCTCTCATTTTATCTCCCTTTCCCCTCTCTTCCTCCCCAATTTCTAACTCTCCCTATCGTGCCCTCTCTCTTCTTTTGCTTCTTCTCTCATCCTGTAGTTCTGAGTTTCATTTTCTCTTGTATGCATCCGTGAAAATGTATGTCGAGTATTGTTGGTGTGGGGCTCACGGACAGATAATTCAGTCGTTTATGACTTGGCGTCATTGTTGGGCAAGAGCAAAATGACAAGACCACCGCTAGCATGGGTATCGTCTGTATGTGAGGCAAACATTTCTAGGCTCATTCCCAACTTTCTAGTCTAATGCAGGTTGTTTATACGCAGAATGCAAGTGGGTTTCTGTTTTTGAATTCATTATGTAGATTGTACGTCTAACATAAACATTGTTTCAGTATACTCGTAGGTTCAAGTCTAAAAGTGAGATAAAATTACATAAAAATAGTAAAATTATTTGCCCTTGCTTATGGAAGGTGGAAGATTTCTTCGTTTGATTCGCCGGCGTAGTCCCGGCTCGGGTCTTGTCCACGAGGTGACCCGGCGTAGGTGGAGATGGCGAAGTTCTCTCAGGTAGAGATTGTGCAGAGGGTAATAGTTGATAGGTTGGCGCGGTCACTTGCACTTGACTATTTGACACTTTATACACGCAACCTCCATTCATCCCTCGCCAACCCCCTCCCATCCTCCCACGCAAAACCCTCCCATCCGGTCTCATCCTCCTTGTCCATTCCCCTTCATCCTCCCTGCCCAGCTCCCTTCATCCTTCCCAGCCCCCTAATCCTCCCAACCCCTCTCATCCTCCCCGACCCTCGCATGTCTCATGGGTTCATTTAAACGCCATTGGATCTATCATATCCTGAGAAATTGTTAATCTCGACGGTTGTGTCACTTGGGCTTGTGATTGGCCCACTAGCAGTAACTGATTCCTGAGTCACGGAAAGTTAGGGAGCGGCCATTCTCTAGTTCAGTTGGCGCCCGAAGCCTACGGTCCCACTCCCCGAAGTTGGGTCGGCTCTTGAGTAAAAACGAAAAAAAAAATGATTGAACGAGAAAGAAAATGAGGGAAGATGAATGAAGGGGTGAATAATAAGCCAAAGAAATGAATTAGTGTGAGAAAAGAAATAAATGAATGGGGCGAGAAAAGGAATAAATGAATGGGGTGAAAAAAGGAATAAATGAATGGGGTGAGAAAAGAAATGAATGGGGTGAGAAAAGGAATAAGTGAATGGGGTGAGACAAGGAATAAGTGAATGGGGTGAGACAAGGAATAAGTGAATGGGGTGAGACAAGGAATAAGTGAATGGGGTGAGACAAGGAATAAGTGAATGGGGTGAGACAAGGAATAAGTGAATGGGGTGAGACAAGGAATAAGTGAATGGGGTGAGACAAGGAATAAGTGAATGGGTGAGACAAGGAATAAGTGAATGGGTGAGACAAGGAATAAGTGAATGGGGTGAGACAAGGAATAAGTGAATGGGGTGAGACAAGGAATGAGTGAATGGGGTGAGACAAGGAATGAGTGAATGGGGTGAGACAAGGAATGAGTGAATGGGGTGAGACAAGGAATGAGTGAATGGGGTGAGACAAGGAATGAGTGAATGGGGTGAGACAAGGAATGAGTGAATGGGGTGAGACAAGGAATGAGTGAATGGGGTGAGACAAGGAATGAGTGAATGGGGTGAGACAAGGAATGAGTGAATGGGGTGAGACAAGGAATGAGTGAATGGGGTGAGACAAGGAATGAGTGAATGGGGTGAGACAAGGAATGAGTGAATGGGGTGAGACAAGGAATGAGTGAATGGGGTGAGACAAGGAATGAGTGAATGGGGTGAGACAAGGAATGAGTGAATGGGGTGAGACAAGGAATGAGTGATGGGGTGAGACAAGGAATGAGTGAGGTGGCAGGAATGGTAGACAAGGAATGAGTGAGGTGAGACAAGGAATGAGTGGGTGAGACAAGGAATGAGTGAGGGTGAGACAAGGAATGAGTGGTGAGACAAGGAATGAGTGAGTGGGGTGAGACAAGGAATGAGTGAGTGGGGTGAGACAAGGAATGAGTGAGTGGGGTGAGACAAGGAATGAGTGAGTGGGGTGAGACAAGGAATGAGTGAGTGGGTGAGACAAGGAATGAGTGGGGTGAGACAAGGAATGAGTGAGTGGGTGAGACAAGGAATGAGTGAGGGTGAGACAAGGAATGAGTGAGAGGGGTGAGACAAGGAATGAGTGAGGGGTGAGACAAGGAATGAGTAGTGGGGTGAGACAAGGAATGAGTGAGTGGTGAGACAAGGAATGAGTGAGGGGTGAGACAAGGAATGAGTGGGGTGAGACAAGGAATGAGTGGGTGGAGGAGACGGAATGGGGGAGAAAGGTGATGGGTGAGACAAGGAATGAGTGGGGTGAGACAAGGAATGAGTGAGGGTGAGACAAGGAATGAGTGAGGGTGAGACAAGGAATGAGTGGGGGTGAGACAAGGAATGAGTGGGGTGAGACAAGGAATGAGTGGGGGTGAGACAAGGAATGAGTGAGGGGTGAGACAAGGAATGAGTGGGGGTGAGACAAGGAATGAGTGAGTGGGGTGAGACAATGAGTGAGTGGGGTGAGACAATGAGTGAGTGGGGTGAGACAATGAGTGAGTGGGGTGAGACAAGGAGTGAGTGGGGTGAGACAAGGAGTGAGTGGGGTGAGACAAGGAATGAGTGGGGTGAGACAAGGAATGAGTGGGGTGAGACAAGGAATGAGTGGGGTGAGACAAGGAATGAGTGAGTGGGGTGAGACAAGGAATGAGTGAGTATGTATATATATATATATATATATATATATATATATATATATATATATATATATATTCTAACCATACAATAGAGCGAAAAAGTAATGTGAAGGACCTGGGAGTGATAATGTCAGAGGATCACGCCTTCAAAGACCACAACAATGTATCTACCACATCTGCTAGGAAAATGATAGGATGGATAATGAGAACCTTCAAAACTAGGGCCCATCAATCCCATGATTCTCTTCAAATCTCTTGTTCTCTCAGGCTGGAATACTGCTGTACACTAACGGCCCCCTTCAAGGCTGGCGACATTGCTGACCTGGAGAGTGTACAAAGAACTTTCACGGCACACACAAATACGATAAGGCACCTAAATTACTTGGAACGGTTGAAGGTCCTTGATCTGTATTCCCTGGAACGCAGACGATAGAGATACATGATAATATACACTTGGAAAATCCTAGAGGGATTAGTACCAAACTTGCACACGAAAATCACTCCCTATGAATACAAAAGGCTCGGCAGGAGATGCATCATTACCCCAATGAAAAGTAGTGGCGCCACGAGTACATTGAGAGACAACACAATAAGTGTCCGGGGCCCAAGACTGTTCAACTGCCTCCCAGCATACATAAGGGGGATTACCAGTAGACCCATGGCTGTCTTCAAGAAGGCACTGGACAGGCACCTAAAGTCAGTACCTGACCAACCAGGCTGTGGTTCGTACGTCAATCTTCGTGCATCCAACAGTAACAGCCTGGTTAATCAGACCCTGATCCACCATGAGGCCTGGTCTCAGACCGAACCAAGGAGGCGTTGACCCCCGAAACCCCCTCCAGGTAAACTCCAGGTGGCCGTTATCAATGATCACAACACTTGGTAGATGGTTGGTGGACACTAGCCAACTAGGGAGACATGTACTATCTTTTTTCATAGGATTAAAACTGAATCCTGGTAAATGGTTTACAGTCTTAGAATTGTTGATCATCTTTGTCACATGAAAACGTTGAAGGTAGGTAAATCTTACAAACTTACATTTGTATACCTTTTTTCCCTAACTGTTTTTTAATAGTGTATATTTTTTTTAGTCTTGCCTGAGACTAAGGCGTGGAGACGATGATTCCCGGAATCATTAATTAATACTTAGCGTAGTTAGCATATAATGTGAAGATGTAAAGATCTTGCTTTAGACAGGTGGAGTCAAGCAGAAACGTTAAGAGGTCATTAGGGTTAGCAAAAAGTGTTATTGTAAGTAGAGTTGGTTTGTCATGACACCTTACAAAATTGAATATGTTTTTCCTTACCTCCAGGACTAGTCTTTTTGCAAGCTTTGCACTTTCTCTAATTTCTTGATGTGCTTGACTAGGTGTGGGTTCAATACAGGACCTACATACTCCATACAGGCCTGACGTGTACGGTGTACAGTGCCGTGAATGACTCCTTACTTAGATGTCGAAACGCTGTTCTTATGTTTGCCAGGCGCCCATGTGCTGCATCAGTTATTTGGTTGATATGCGCCTCGGGGGATGTGCTCGGTATTATATTCACCCCCAAGGTCCTTTTTCTTGAATGAGGTTTACAGCCTTTGATCCCAGAGCCTGTACTTCATCTGCGACCTTCTTTGTCCTTCCCCGAAGCTTCGTGACTTTGCACTTGGTGGGGTTAAACCAGGAGCCATTTGTCTGACCAGGCTTGCAGCCTGTCCAGATTTCTCTGTAGTCTTTCCTGATCCTCTTTCACTTGTATTCTCCTCATTAGTTTAACATCTGCGAACAGGGACACTTCTCAATCTATTCCTTCCGTCATTGTGTGAGCGTGAGAAAGAGGGGGGAGGGGGAGGTAGGTCGTGCTGAGTAAGTATGAAGGTGTGAGGGCGTGGTGAGCATGACACGAGTGACAAGTAGTGGGCGCCAGTATGGGTGCCGGCGCCAGGTGTGGTGTTGCTGGTCGATACCTGCCGTGAAATATTAAAGGGGGGGGGGAGGGTTGCAACTGTCTGGTGTGGAGGTGGTGCATAGTGTGGTGCGTGTGTGCCACATGGTCACACGCCGCACCTGAGACACTGACCACACACTCCTTAGCGTAAAACAGATGTCGTAGTTATGACCTAGCTAGGATTTTTTGACAGCTGCTGTTCAAATTCATCCATTTGCCATGTACTGCATCTAAACTGTCCAAAATAATCTTCATTGTTCCATAATAAAAATAATTATGATACTGTTTAATGAAGATTGTTGGCAGTGGAATGACTTTTCTCAGTGCTTGGATGGACGGTAGGGCCAGACTCTTGTGCATCATTCCTAGTATGCCACTTTTTATACTTTAGAACAATATAATCCTTAAATAACAAAAAAGGCACAATACCGTGACTGGAACAATACACACACAACCCGCACATAGAAAGGAGCTTACGACGACGTTTCGGTCCGACTTGGACCATTTACAAAGTCACACTACCTTTTCTTTGTGTTAGTGTGACTTTGTAAATGGGCCAAGTCGGACCGAAACGTGGTCGTAAGCTCCTCTCTTTTACGTGCGGGTTGTGTGTGTAACATAATCCTTACGAGAAATATGTATTATATTATCAGTCTTCTCTGCTTCACATTGCAACAGCTTAATAACGTATGTGACTAGAAACGCTCATTGGCAGTGTGTTCATACTTGTTTAATGATTACTGAAAGTAAATGGTGTTGATGCCAACAAGAAGTGGAAAAAGTGTACAGTGCAGGACATTTATTACAGAAAACGTTTCGCCACGGCAGGCTTCGTCGGTTCACTTAGCGAAACGTTACCTAAATGTCTTTTTTTTTTTTTTACTGTGTAAATTTTAGTCATATTCGTCCTGAGTAGTGTGTGTCTTAGTCTTCAGAGGCTGGTTGATCTCGTACTTGACAGAGGTAATGATCCATTTGTCTCCTGACAATATATACACTTTCAGACAGTGTTTCTGATATCTGCTACTATCAGGTTGAATATTCTTGGATCACGTATATTGATAGTGTTCTTTTGTGCCCACGGCATCCCTGTTTTTCACTGGATCTGTTTTACACTTCTCACACCAGTATGATGTTTTGATGTGTAGATTTGGGACTAAGCTCTTGTCTCCTGGCTATGTATGTTTATAGTAGAGTAATTGATTGAAGACCCTTAAATTACATTCACTTGTAAGACGTAGAATGAGGGGAGACATGATCGAGGTATACAAGTGGAAAATGGGTATTAACAAAGGGGATATAAATAAGGTCTTGAGGGTATCTCTCCAAGAGAGAACCCGCAATAATGGATTCAAGTTAGATAAGTTTAGATTTAGAAAGGATATAGGAAAGTATTGGTTTGGAAATAGGGTAGTTGATGAGTGGAACAGTCTGCCTAGTAGGGTTATTGAAGCTAGGACCTTGGGTAGTTTTAAATTTAGGTTGGATAAATTCATGAGTGAGAGGGGTTGGATTTGAGTGGGAATTGCACATGAGTAAATAAAATTATCAAATCTTATTTCTTGGGTAGCATTGAAAGTTGGGTTGAACAAGTGTTCTGTTGGTGGGATGGAATGTGAAGGACCTGCCTAGTATGGGCCAACAGGCCTGCTGCAGTGTTCCTCCTTTCTTATGTTCTTATGTAATTGGAGTAATGTTTACTTGACTTTTCAGCTAGTTGTACATAGCTAAGCTTCTGAGACGATGTGTTTTATCCATACACCATATGGTACATGATTGACATGTATTTGACATTGTATGATTTTCATCCACACACGTACATGGCTTATAACTCCTTAAGTCTTTAGAGTTAGACTATAACTAACAAATAGAAACACGGATTAAAAAAATATTGCAGGATGAAAAAAATAACTAAAACACTATAGGTATTCCCATTCAGAGGAGATAGCTAAAGAAAGTGAAAACTCGCCGAGCGGTGGAAATAAATCGATTCGGGACTAAATTATTCATATGTATTTTGGTTACCTCGGTATGTTTTTGATACCACCTCACATAAGTTAAATTTCAAAAGAAATAACAATCATCTCACGTGCTCACAAAAAAAAGGGTCATTTATTCTGCAGCAGAGCATGGGCTGTAATTATTCTGCCTAGAGCTGCCTCAACGCCAAGCTGAGGAGAATTTTGCATGAGTAATCAGAAGGAAAGGTGGTGGGTGCGTGCGTGGGGGCGGCGGCAGCTAGGACAGCGCCTGGGGGGGGGGAAGGGCCAGGAAGGTGCGTTTCCTTGGTAACGTCCGCGCCATACCCACAACCTAGCCTTTCCAACACCAATAGTATTTTTATAGCTGTGTCTTCATTATTTGTTTGTTTCCGTCGTCACAATTTTAAATTGAATAAATATTTATTGATTTAATGTAGTTAGGATTAATTGCTTGTCAATTACAAGTATACTTGTACCGTACATATTAGGGAGAGCACTTAAATATCCATGGATATATAATGCGTAATATATGCCAGTAATTATTACAATAAACAAAAAAAAATACACATGGTAATTACAAATTATAATTTTAAAGACTTGTAGGAAAAGAGTGCATTTTCAAATCCCCATGAATGTTGTAAACAACTTGCTGAAGCTATTACTACGTAATAAATGTTAATCTCATTACAGAGCAGCATGCAATACTCACAGGTCACCATGAACTACACATTACAAGGCACAGTGTAATACGGATAGATCTCATTACTTGTATCGTTGCCTGTTATGTGCTATGTTGCAACAGTACTAGGATATTTTAGAAAGAATACTTTCGTAATGATATGAGCGATGTTTAGGTAGCATGCTGGTAATGTTTCCATGGTACCAATATTAGTGCTTCCAGACATACGATTACCATAACTTTCAAAAAGAGGAGTCTAAAAAATATTTGACCTTTTCCCCCCACACTTTACTGTTGATACCTAATTTGACTTTCGAATCTTTGGAGCCTCTTAAAATTGACAACTTACGGCCTCAGAAAGTTAAAGTCCGACCCTGCTCGGTCACATTTTATTGGCTTGGGTCTTCATTGTCATGCATAAATTTGGCTGATATTCTTTTTAGTTTTTGGTTGGTTGAGTAACAGTGGATGTACTCGTATAATGCATTTTGACACGTATTAATTTTGAGTAATGTAACATTTATTTTGATAGGATTATCAAACAGTTGCATGATCCATTTAGATGCGTCATCGATTTAGATAGGTGTCATCAATTTAGATGTGCTTTTCTATTTTGAAAAGCCTATGTATTTTGATAGGCGTATTATGCATTATAATTTGCATACCACCAAGTTTGATGCACATATCCAGGGTGATTCAGGCTCTAAATGGTATGGTGATACCGACCTACTGTGGAAAAGGGCGCTTGTGTACACTTCACGACTTTTATTAAAGGAAACCTTTTGCGACGGGTAGCTTCACCAGTCCATTAGGACAGATCAAGTCACTCATGGAGAAACGTTTTTTCAGTAAATATCCTTTTCCACAGTTTGATCCACGTAGTATTCAATTTGATGCATTTATCAATTAATTTGAAGCATGTGCGAATAAAATTGGTGCACGTATAATTGATGCACGTATCATTCAGTTTGATGCACGTATCATTCAGTTTGATGCACGTATCATTCAGTTTGATGCACGTATCATTCAGTTTGATGCACGTATCATTCAGTTTGATGCACGTATCAT
The DNA here is from genome assembly GCA_009830355.1 of Cherax destructor. Lineage (NCBI taxonomy): Eukaryota > Metazoa > Arthropoda > Malacostraca > Decapoda > Parastacidae > Cherax > Cherax destructor. The sequence goes on along the minus strand of WNWK01006198.1, from coordinate 75,992 downwards.
TCAGTTTGATGCACGTATCATTCAGTTTGATGCACGTATCATTCAGTTTGATGCACGTATCATTCAGTTTGATGCACGTATCATTCAGTTTGATGCACGTATCATTCAGTTTGATGCACGTATCATTCAGTTTGATGCACGTATCATTCAGTTTGATGCACGTATCATTCAGTTTGATGCACGTATCATTCAGTTTGATGCATGTATCATCCAGTTTGACATGCGTATCATCTAATTTGATATGCGTATCCTCCAGTTTGATGGGCAAGTCCAGTTTGATGACCGTATCATCCAGTTTGATGGATAAGTCCAGTTTGATGACCGTATCATCCAGTTTGATGGATAAATCCAGTTTGATGACCGTATCATCCAGTTTGGACATATTATCTAATTTAATGCACGTATTCAATTTGCTGCATGTAATCATCCAATTTGATACACATATTCAACATGTGCGTATCATCTATTTTTGATGAATGTATTCATTTTGATATGTATTTTATCATTTCGACACTTATCAGTCAACATGAAAATTAATACTAATAACTATATACATGTATAGAACTGGCATGCACAAAGTTGTCTTGGCAGCCCAAACTCTCGGTCATGTTAACCAAATTACACGTGTAGTCTATTCTCCACATTTCACATGTTTAATAATTTAAAGTGTTGCCCAATTTAAGTTGATTAAATTAGGCAACAGTTGGGCTGTAAAAATCATTTTTAAAAACAAGAAGTCAAAATCATTTTTAAAAGCAAGAAGTCTAGCAGTTATGTCGAAGATGAATCATATTTTTTTTTTATTGAACGACTTGTTCATATGTTGCAAAACACATTTTTATATATTAAAATATGACTGACTTAGAGTGAGCACTAAATGTAACTAGTTTAATTAAAGAGTGAACGCTAAGTAAAATTGAGCAAATAAAGCAGTACCTGATTTATTGCGGGCACTACAGTTGATTTTATGTATCTTTTAAATCGGCTAAAAAAAGTTTAAACACATCCTTAATTAAAAACATTTTTTCATAAAGAATCCGTGGTGTAATTTGTTTTAATAGTACTTTCATAAAAATATTTTTTTTACCTACCTGGTTAAGAGAAAAAATCAGTTTTTCTGGCAGCGCATTGCCGAGTTAAAACAAAAAAAACAACCTTAGCAGAAACGTTCCAATCCAAATTGACCTGGAAATCCTGTTATGGTGTCTCCTGCTTGGTGGGGATTTTGTTAGCGCTCTTCTGGGAGGCCCCGCGCGACTCATTTGCAGTATTTTGTGGGAATAGTCTCATTGGGGTTTAAAGAGTGGGCATTTAGCTACGTTAGGTTGCCTTTAATGTTCGCCTCTATCCTACCAAATTCTTTTTAAACTAAAGACTAAGGAAATAATTGAGCTTGTGGCAGTAGCAGGTTGCTGGAGGAAACTTGTGTGGGCCAGTGGTGGTTGGTTATGTGTTGGTGTCTTGACACTAGTGGAATCTGGTAGTATTTGATTGTAGTTAACACCTTCAAGTACTTGGACTGTATCAGGAGAGAAGAAGAGAAAGATACCTTATACATGGAAGATACTTGAGGGCCTAGTCCCAAATCTACACACCTATTACAACGTACCAGAGTAAAGAATATGCAAAATAGGTATGTGAAAAGCAGGGGCGCCATGGGGACAGTAAAGAGAACTGTCAAAGTCCTTGGTCCAAGACCCTTCAACCTGTCAGCTGATATCAAATATTGAAGAAACAAGTTTTAGAAATTTTTAAGAGGTAACAGGATAACCTCCAAATGTCAGACCACTAGGCTGTGATGACTGTGGGCCTCGGTCCGCCAACGGCAACAGCCTAGTTGAACAGGCACTCACCAAAATCTCCTGGCCTCAGGTTCGGCTGTGAAGGTTCAAAAACTCTAGAAACTGATCACAAGGATAGCACAAGTGTTCATCGAGGTTTGATCATCATCCTAACTGGATCAATAGCGTTATGATATGAGAACCTGTGGTCCACTGGTGTTGAGCATCTGTGGTCCTTTCTTGCATTGCACAATTTTTTTCAGATTCTTGAATGCAGTGTTTGATGGGGGGGATATTGATTGCAGTGTTGCGCTTGCAATGTTGTGTTGTATCTAATGTTAGAGATTTATTATTGGTACATTACCAAGACTGCTTAGTAATAAATTTAATTTGCTGCACTTTAGTTATTATACACATAAAAGTCAGTTTTTTGTATTTTTTCAGATTTCAGTTTGTTGAGTGTATATTAACATTGTAAATGCATTTTGCACTCCAATAATTATGTAATACATGAAACTGGGAACGCAAGCTGGATACAGTTTAGAATAATTCTCGAAAAAATACAATTGAAAGCTAATGAGCTAGTTGCTTGCTGCGAAAACATTATATGTAATGTAATTTGTATTAACTTAGAGCTTCGATACGCGTCTTCACAAACTTTGCACGAAATTGTGGCGAGTACCTTAGTATATTATTAAGCGAAATTTTATTATTTTTTTTAATGAAGATGTTTTGTATTACACTGATGCAGATAGCATTTATTGAAAAATGTCTGATTAGTTAAATAAGTTACTATATGGTAAGTCAAAACATAATACGCTACAAATTGTGTTTTGGTAAGGTAGTATTATAATAGAACAGCTGCCTTTCTTGCTCACTTTTGACTGGGCATTCTAGTTCACAGAAGACGAGAATAAAATGGCAAGAGACTGAATAATTGTTTTTCTTGTGAATGTTAGAGCGTCCGCACTTAATGTGTAGAATACTTAAAAGTTTCGAGCTTACACTGCGGAAAAAGTTGCTAGCTTAATAGAAATTATTCTCGTTGGACTGTGTGCACTACGACTTGTTTAAACATTGAAGGGTAACAGATTTTTAACAATTATGGGTTATTACCCCCAGCCCGGGATAGGGGGCATGGCTTTACCGGGAGAGCTTTAACATAAGTGCAGTGGATTTTTTAAATTGAGGATAATGATTATTGGGACTTAGTTTGAAGTTGGACGACCTTAAAAAATGATAATGGGAGCAGAATGTGATTAAAGTTTAATATTGGTTCAGAAACTAATACTGTTTTCATGAGTGCCATGAAATATTTTGACTGAGGGTACTAAGCCCTAAACACGCTCTCAGAAGAACACACGAGTGATGAGCTTATGTATACTGTGAGCTCGTAAACATATTTTCATTTGTCTTGCATATAATCCAGCACTCAAATTTCACTTAGAGAAACTCACAAGTGAGTATTTTTAGTGAATGCCAATATGAATGCACGAGAGAATGTTACAGTATATACTCAGTGAAATCATTTTAAAGCAGAGTTTTTTCTTCATTATCTTGAGAAGGTAATTCAAGAGACTTCACATTCAGAAATAGCGTAAGGATTGTCATCTGAACTTGCTAACTTTTTATTCTTGGTAACTCTTGCCTATGCTTGTCAATGATGTAACGGCATAAATATATTTTTTTTATTAGTTACTTTTGTCAAACGAGTAAAGCAGAAAAAAACATCATTAGTGTCTACTTAGAAGTGGAGTGAGAAGTGGACCAGTTGTTTATTTTTTATTAAACAAAATTGAATACATTAGCAGTGTGTTGCTACCCTAATCTATAGTTACACAAAGGGAACAAAAGCTTCATCAGCTATGGGGGAAAAGTCTCTTCCTGCAGATTTTTTTTTTTTTTTTAATTTTTAAAATGATTTTTTTCCGGAAAAAATAGAGCATAATTCAAGGATATTTTGGGGGGTTTAAAGATTGTTTCTACGATTTTTGCTAATCCGAGTAATCTGAAATTACGAATTTCGCCATAATGCAGCATCGTGTCAAAAATTATAGTAGACTTTACGTTGTTTTGCGTTTTTAAGATCTGTCATCTATTTTTTTTTGTATCAATATTATGCAACTATTTGAGGCAAACATGAGTGGTTAGAAGAAAAATTATAGCCATTTGAAGACACAAAATGCATTATTTCTTTATCAACGATTATCTGGGAAGCAAATTATTTGGCTATCCATATGCTTCATTATTTATTGAAGAATCATAAAATTTATTTCTGATGTTATACAAGAAGTCATTGTTCTTGAATTTCATTTCAATATTTTCATTAAATTCATTTTTTTTTTTGTAATTTAGATTATTTTTTTTAAATGCAAGATGATGCATTTTCATACATTTGGGAATATCACAAATTAAAGTAATTTATTTTTAATCGTGTGCACTCATCTGCAGCACTTTTCCCATGTCCCATTTTCCTGTAGGCATACGCGAGTGTTGCCATATAAAAAAAAAGGTTTTAATCTTTTCTTTTCTTTATTTTCAGGGCTATCATCATGAACCTTCTATACCCTATAGTTTTAGATACACTTTCAGTAAAAAAAATAAAGGTGCTAAGGGAGGAAGGAGTAGGGCCTTCCTCCCCTCAAAGGTTTCGTTCCAGCAGAGCTGAGTTACGAGTACTTGGGAATTACCATCTCTTAGGATAGCCTATCACATATATATAGGATAAATAGATTTTTTTTATGAAGATATCTCCATTTCAGAGCGGGGACAAGATAAATTATGCATAAGAGAGTGCTGGTTATTACAGATGGTGGTTTGGGATGGCTGGCATTATTCGTACCTATGGTAGGAGAGAAAAAAGTAGTTATTCTTGACGATAAAAATTATTTTGGTTGTAGGTGGTGGTGGTTGGTGATCAACATATTGGTGGTTCGTGGTTAAAATGGTGCTTGTTGATTGTAAAGGTGCTCTCAGGCAGTATAAGCAGTATGCTGCGTATACTGCTTATGAGCTTGTTAGTTATGAAGACGGTAATGATGGTTATTAGGAATATTGTAGATAGTGGTGGTTTTTATAGGTGATAAATGCTGTTGGTTTGAGCTGAAGCGGTAATGGAATGGTTGTCTCAGACGCAAGGAAAAACACACAGGCAGCCAGCCGCCAATGCCAGCTGTTGGGATCGCAAACCAGTCCTCTCCCAATAACGAGTGACTAATCAATAACTTATGACAACACCAGAGATTAGTCAGACAGAGCCAGCCTCTAGCTTTGCTACCCTATCCCCTTCCCCATATCTTCCCATTCTCTCTGTATCCCAATTCTTCCCCTCTTATTCATCATTTTTCTAGTAAATATAAGGTAAAGTGTTAGGGAAGAACCACTCCGACAGTTTGTTAGTAACAGAATAAAGGGCCGTAGAATTGACTCCACAGATGTACAATATAAGTACGTTGCATCTAAGGTTGGTAGTGTTTACTAGAATATAGGACTTTCTACAAGTAAAATTAATGATGCATTTGAAGAAGCTAAGAATGAAGTTTATATCGCCGATGGTGTTGACTGTTTGGGCTGAAATGTACTGTTATAAAGGCGGTATGTTCACTCAAGATGAATGGTGCTGCCCACTAAACTTGACCCTCGGGGCAAATTAAAAAGTAGGATTGACATTTTTTCGTGTCCAGCTTCGTTCATTTTCATTCTACACTTTCCCATATTCTTTGCTTACCCCTTTCCACCATTTTCCCTCATCCTCACATTTCTCCTTAATCGCTTAACCATGCTCTTCTCCTTACTATCAGTTAAATTCCCTCTGCATCCCTCCCCCCCTTCCTCCCTCGTCGTTAGTCAGGATTTTGTACTGTATTGATTTTTTTTCCATCTGGTAGGTCATTTAACCGCGTGGGGATCGAAGTCTGCTAGCCATCTCCATTGTTCGTGGGTGCGTTTCCTCTCGCCCTACTAGTCTTCCCATTACCCTCCCTCCCCGAGCCCTCTCATCTACGAGCCCTTTTCTCTTTGCCAGCGTACCCTCCACCCCGTCTCCCAGCTTCTGCGCTGTTCTCTGGCCTTATTAGTGTGCTCTTTGAAGCGTCAGCAATGGTGTATTGCCCCACGAGGTGGCAAATGTTCTTTGTGTAAGACCAGCAAGGCTGCTATATGCAGTTCTAATTATTGACTTGTGACAAGATGAAGTTTTCAAATAGTATTCCCGTGAGTTGGAAAATGTAATAATACATATCGGATTATAAGTTGCTTATTAGCAGGAGCATGTAATGTATTGTTTTACAAAATCTAAAATTGAATTTTCAGCGTCTACGCGTTTATGAATGAACTTGCAACAAATATGCTGATGTTGATTTTGGTTGTGGTAATTAATGATCTCCCAGACATTCCATTGATTAACCTTAATACCAGCGGCAGTTTACTGCCATTGTATAACTGGTTCGTTAGTGTATTTGTTAAGAGTTCAGATTTCACTCATACGTGTAGCGACTGTTTGAGGTAATTGAAATGCAGGACGATGACAATAGCTTGGTCGAATTATTTCGAGGGTGGGGGAGGGGTGGGTAGGTGAGAAGTATATATAGAATTCTTTTAAGAATGGAGAGAGGGAATTTTTAAGGGGTGGAGGGGTAAATGTATTGCAGGATTTGTAGGATGAAGGGGCTCGTTAAGTTGTAAAGATTGGAAAAGTGTTTGTTGGTTTATATATTTTTTTAAACTTCAGTACATTCGTAGTGTGTGGGGGATAACGGGAAAGTTTTAGGGGTGAGAATATGGAAGCTTTTATGTGGAGACATTGAATGATTTATTGTGAGTGGTGGATTCATGGAGGAGGGGGATAAGAGTGATTTGTTTGTGAGGGGGAGGGGGACATAAAAGGGTTTGTGGGAAATGGGGGAAATGAAGGGGTTTGTGAGAGGGAATTAAAAAGGGTTGAGGGGTGGGGGGGGACACGAAGGGCTCTGAGAGACTGAGGGACATTAGTTTGAGGGTTGGAGAGCCATAAAAGGGTTTGTGAGGGAGGGGAATTTAAAGGAGTTTGTGAGGGAAGGCGGAACATTGAAGGATTGTAAGGTGAGGAGAGGCTGCCTGAAAGGGTTTATGAGGGCGTTGGGGTACATTTAATGATTCGAAAGGGGGTGCATTCAGGGGTTTGTGGGGTTGTGGAGGAGCATGGCAGCGGGCGAAGGGACGGGGGAAAGGGTGTAGGGGCCGTGCCATTGGTATGGATTGGGGTGTGGAGCATGGAATGTAAGGTTGAGGGACATGGCAGGGAAGTGGAGACGAATGGCAGGAGGGGCATGGCAAGGGTGTGGAGGGACATTGCAGAGATTATGGAAGGGTGTAAAGGAATAAAACACCTTGAATAGGGAATAGGTAAAGGAAGATTTATCTTTAGGAGTAGGATTCGATGGGTAGGAAAGATTTTTAAAGGAGTTTGTAAAGGTTAGTGTGGTGGAGGTGAAGTATAATAGCGTGTGTAAGGGGTGTAATTGAGAAACACTGTACATTGGTCTGGTAGCGGCAGTTGCAGTTAGTTTAGGGATGATCTTATTCTTCCTCATTGTTTAAATGGTTGACTTGTGTCTTTAATTCGCAGTGGTATATTTTTTATGATTTCTTGGTAAAGTACAACATGAGAATATTCTTAATTGTACCGTCTGTTTATAAACTTGCTTAAGAATAGCACCAGTTTAAGAAAACTGGGATGTAATAGTGTATAAACTTTGCTATGTAGCTTTCACTGTCCCATCCTCAGGTCTTTGTGACTAACGGAAGGGACGGAAACTATTTAAACAGGCCTTCCAAAAAAGAAATTTGAGTTATTGCATGAAAATAAAGTACTCTTGGCAATACTGGTAAAAATTTTTAGGTAATTTTGTAATGCTTTGAAGCATAGAAAATATATTTTTTTTATTTACAATACACAACAGGTTAGGTTCCGGGCTACTGATGTAAAGCGAAAATAGCTGTAAAGTGAATCATAACCCCCTTTTTTCTTTTTCCACTTAAATGCGTGTAAAAGCCTGATAACATGTTGACACTATCGTATATTAAGTGAGCAATATAGCTTGGCCTAAAAATGCATATATACAGTACACATTACTTACCTTAAATGGGTGTAATTGAAAACTGCTATATTAGCGAAGCACTGTAAAGCGGGGCCTGCCTGTATACAGTTTGTGATGAGCATACAGTAAAAGATAAGTCAAAGTTCTCTTACTGAGTCACTTGTAAGTGAAAGCAGCCTTAGTAAAGGTGTGACCTGATCAGTCTACTTCACCCTCCTTGCTAGGTATTTTCTGTGGTGGTAGTGGCAATACCGAAGTCCTATTGACAAGAATTCGCCCTTGCGAGAATGTTAGCCACATCCCAGAGATAGGTGGTTAATTGAAACCTAGCGAAGTTAATTTTGTTTTGAGGAGAGATTGATGATGGTAGGGCTGTGAAGACTGGAGTATTGATGGCAGCTGGATTGAGATTGGGTAGTTAAGACTGGAGATGATCATGGGTGGCAGAACCAGTGGGGAAAATGTGAATTACTCAATTGTGGATTATTTTCTTTGTGTGAGATAATTTTATTAACGCAAATTCTGTTTCAAGTTTCCACAATAGATATCTTAAGTTAAAAATATGCACAGATGATTTGCATTGCCTAGTTTTCCTAATGATTATATTTGTAAACTTCGTGCATCACAGCCTCCAAAAATATTAGCAAGTGAAAACTTAAATTACTTGGTTAACTTATCTTCTTTTTACACCATTCGTTTTCTTTACATCATTCCCCATTAATTTTTTAATGTTCCCTGCAATTAGAAAAAACAATGTTGCCAAATACTTTTACTATGTTCTTCAACAATTAAAAATTGTCCTATTTTATGTATTGTTCTGTGTTGGGTTAGATAAACTAAGAACCGCAAGTCGATACTGTTAAGTATGGTGCTGAATGTTTTTGGAAGTAAATTAAACGACACAAGGCTTGCAGCTACAGGGAAGTGTGATAGCACGAGCAGGAGATAAGTAAAACAAACTTGATTGTTAGGGACAGATGGCGCCCCACGCTGCTACCCCAATGAGACCATATGGATGACTAGGGATAAGTCTCTTCACCACACCCTCTCGCCTCTGCTTTCTAGCTCTTCTCTCCTGTTTTCTAATTCCCCCCTCTCTCCTTTTTCAGATTCTCTATTTTTCCAGCTCCTCTCTCCTTGTGTTGACCATTGTTTTGTGTTGTTGATTTCCCATGATGATTTGGTTCTCAAAATTGCATTTAGGCATTTTTTTTTTTTTTGCAGGTACGTAATCCTTTTGATATTTTTTAGCAAATTTGTCTATTGGTATGCAAAAAGTGAATCAGAAAGTCTATACGTTTCCCTGGTTTGGACTTTTTTTTTCCTTATTCTATCATGAAATACCTGGTAAATTTCATGGTCGACTGCAGGAAATCTTTGTTTACATTATGATACGGAAGTGTATAACTGGCTTGTGTTGTAAATGCATCTGTATTACCCATTTTATAACTCGCAAGACTTTTTTTCTGTACCCAAGTGATTTTGTGTTACTGTTCACTTATTTGAGGTATAATAAATTAGCTGTTTCGATGGCAGAATTCAATTTAAATTCAATTATAAATGTTACAAACTCATTAGGGTGTAAGGGGGAAGTTTGTTCCAAAGGTATGGCTTGTAGGGCTAACCCGAGCAGGGTGAGGTGCACTAGGCTTGTGTGTAGTTATCACGGCTCTTGGGAAACTATTGTTGTAATGGCTTGTTTGTGTGAGGGAGAGAATAGGTAACGTAATGAGCTGAAGTCCTGTGTGGTAAATGATTCTGCAGGTATCAAAGGTGGAGCCCGTAGCAAGACCCATTAGTGATCCACCTTTGTCACTGCATTAAATATGAACCTTAATTACCAGTTGTCAAGGCCAACTCAGGAACCGTGAGATAGAGGGAAAAAGTGAGGGTTGGAGAAGAGTAATTATATAAAATAGTAAGGGAATTATTTAGCTTGGGTAATGTCTTTTCCTCGTCTGACAAAATTGTGTGGATTTTTATAAAGAAAATGTAAATGCAAAGAACACTTTACACCTATGGTTGTATAGCTGCCTTGCAACAATCGCTGGTTAATATTCCGCACAGGGAGGGCGGGCTTGTTTTGAGAGATTTAAAGAAAAGGAGAGGTGGGATTGAGAAAGGTTTGTAGAGGGAAGACGAGTTTGAAAAGTGGCTTGAAGATTGAGGATTCAGAGGAGTCGAGGGAGGGAGGGTTGTGACGTTTTGAGGTTGCAATGTTTAGATAGGGAGAGTTATTTTTGGGATCGGGTTTGTCTGCGTAGGTTAAGAGGTTTTAGCAATGAGAGGGGTGAGTGGAGAGAGAGGTTTGGAGGAGAAAGTTTGACAAAGTAAATGTGAATGGTGGTAGGGCTGAAGAGAGCACTGATAAAAGGGGTGAGGGGTGCAGATGGTGGGAGACTCTTAGCAGGTCTCAGGGACCCTGACAAGGTGATAGGCTGCTGAGGTGCAACAAGATACACAATATATATTCCTTTAATCTACACCATCGCCTCGCCATCTTCCTTGCTTCTGTATCACCCTTATGTAAGACCTTTTTTTCAAATTCTTGTACGTAAAACGATGTAATTTTCATATAACTTGTAGATTTTGCGAGGTAACCCTCTTTAAGTGTGCAGGGCTTTTGCGATAAACCAAGTGGCATTAAAGATTGTGTGGAGAGGGCAGGAGACCTATATGATATGTCAGTGTTTGTGCGGCAGTGAGTAGTTACTAATATTTAATTTAGATGACATAGTGAAGGAAATAGAAATGTAAATTATGAATTTCACCAAGGATACAGTAGGACTTAGCACCAAAAATTTCTAGTTAAACGCAAATAAGAAAATATGTAGTTGTGGTTGAAGAAGGCTGAAGATACACGGACATTAAAATAAGTTATATTGAAAGTCATGGGAGTGAAGTTCAACCCAGTAAAAAATAAAAGAAGGTAAATATTAGCCAAGATAAATATCAAATAAAAAATTAATTTATGAAATACTGTATATACCACAACAAATGTAGATGGACTGCAATCAAAAGATTTGATTAAAATAGACTAACGTTTGTAGAACGTAAATCTTTCTCTTCTCCTAAAAAAATACTTTATCTTAATTAGTGATAATTAAAATTATGAATTTTAATTAAGTTCTATTTGGTTTTAACGAAATTGGATATTTCATTGGTATGCCTCGACACTATAATACATAATAGTTTTACAGTGGAAGCAAGAGCTAACTGTTTTCCTTCTCGTATTCCATCACACACGATGTGTCGCATATACATGTATCTTGTTAAAATCTGTCAGCTGAATTGCGAGACTTTGGCAGGGCAGTGAGGATACCATCAAGTTTTTCATTAAAAGTTCAGCAGTTACAGGAGTTTTAAAGTTTTCGTTCCAACAGAGCTGGAATTACTATTACTTGAGAATTACCATCTTTCAGGATGGTCTATCCCATACAAAGGGAAAATATGGAATCAAGAGAATAACTCCGTTCCAATATGGGGGCAACAGAAATTATATATATAGGAGACAGGAAAAAAGAGGGAAGGGGGAAGGGAGAGAAATTTGGATGACAAATATATGTACATACGGTGCGTACATTAATATATAACAATACATAGTCATTATATGCCTCAGAACACATACCAAACCTAGTGTCTTCGCTACAGCCAACGTAAATATGAAACAAACTACTTGACTATATCATAATGATTGAGGTATTTTTCCGAGATTATCGTTTACTCTTGTAAAGTCTGACTGAGATCCATTTTTAAGAGGTGTATTACGTAAATATAATACTATTTTCTAAGGAAAAGCGGCTACAAAAATCTTGACTGCCTGACTACTATTTGCTCCCACAACTAAACCTTTTCCTGCCTTAGCTAAAACTTTTCATCCTAATATAAAACATAAGTATTATAGTAATAATCTTTAAACATTCATAGTTCAAAACCTGAAATGCTCTTCACACCTTTCAACCTAAATTCTCTCGCCTTCGTTCATGCCTTGAACCTCTTAATGAAAATGGGTGCCGTATCATTTTTTCTTCTAAATCTAGATAGACTGCCCACCCACACGAACATTCATACTGACCTTGTTTGTATGTTATCTTTCCCAGACCCCTTTCTAGTTTTAATTATTCATATAAATAACAAAGTGATCACTTTAATTTTCTCCCCTATTTCCTTTTTGCTCGTTGTCCTCCCTTATACCACCCTTTGCATCATTTACTCTCTCCTCTACAACCCACTTCTTTGCTTTATTCTCCCACCCGACCCCTCTGTTCTAACACAACTCATTTTATGTATCCTTGTTCTTTTGATGACCTTTTTTTTATCTCCCTTGCTTCTTACCCTCCCCTTCCCCCTTCTTTACTTTAGCATAGGGATAAGGACCATACAGGTAATGGGGGTACCTAGATGTTGGTGAAGGATTATTGATTCAGGAATTTAAAACTACCCTTCTCTTCCTCGGATCAATCCTGATTAACCAGTTTCCAGGTGCAAGAGTTAGACCAGGGCATGAGTTAGATCCTTACGCGTCTAACTCTTACCCATGAAATAATTCTCGTCCGTGTTACAGATGAGGACATTCCCGATTCATCATACCATAGTGGTTCATTTTAACAGCTGAGCCTTACTTAAGAACGCAGCATCTCTTTGACATAGCGTTCATCGTGGAAACATTTCCTCCTTTACTCTAAATTTGCTGACACGGCCAGTGACACGGAACGAATTATTAGTATGGATTGAGGAATGTGAAGAACACTTTGAATAACCATGTTTTCTTGGTCATAATGATTCATATACTGTAAGCGTGAATTAGTCACAACAACAGGTTGTTAATGATAAGGTAAATTTCATGTTAATTACGGAATGTTTAAAACACTGAATGGCTAAACGGTTCTAGTTCTTTGTAAATAAAAACGAATGAGAACAAGGGTGCAAGAATAGCTTTACCCAGGTAAAATAAATATAATTTTACACAGTATAATAAGTTTCTACAGTGATTGCAAGAAGCACATTATATCAGTACATGAATGATTAAGACGTGGTAATAAATTATAAAGATTAGAGCTAGGATAACCCAACAAAGTCTGTATAACATTGAGCTCCTTACATGAGAGGACAAGGTTAGACATGTTATGGGCGGAGATTGTGGCAGGCACGTCTGGCTGCGTGGCTGACTAGCGAGCGCCTCTGTGTTTGTGTATAATAGAGCGGGGGGGCTCCCGTGGAATGGGATGCTCAATATTTCACTGCGCCCCACAGCTGGAGCGCTGCACCCAGCTCCTCTGCCCTTCTTTCCGCTTCCAATCCTCCCATTTACTCCCATGCCTCTTCTCTTCTGTAATTCCTTCTCTCTTTGCGTCCTTTCTGTTCCTTTCCTTAGTCCCTACTCTCTCCATGTTTCACTCAAAATTCACTCTTGCCTTCTCCCACTGTTTTACCTCTGTTTCCTCTCGTGATTCCTCTTCATAGCTCCCGCTATCCATATACTCTTACCTCCTTCCCAAATTTCCTCTCTTCTTTCTCCCTTACCTGCCTCTGTTCCATCCTCCTATATCTTCCTCTCCTCCTCACCCATACCTCTTTGCCTCCTTCCTACACTCTCTTTTCTCTTCCTCCTTTCTTGGCATTCTCTTTCCTTATAACTCTACCTTCTTATCATCCTCTCTCACTTCTATCTCTGTTCCGTCCTTCCCTCTCTGCCAATTCCTCCACCCTTGTATCGTTTCTCTTGCAAAAATGTTTAAGGATGCGACACAAATCTAAGAGTTCTAGTTAGCAGAAATTTAAAGCCAAGACAACAGTGCATAAATGTAGGCAATAAAGCCAATAGAATTCTTGGCTTCATATGAAGTATAAATAATAGAAGCCCTAAGGTTGTACTTCAACCTTAGGGGTTACAAGGGAGCTTGTAACCCCTTCTGTATATATTACTAAATTTTAAATTAAAAGCTATGTTTTTCTTTTTGGGCCACCCTGCCTCGGTGGGATACGGCCGGTTTGTTGAAAGAAGGATATAGTACATGTATATATTATCTGGTTCGATCTCGTTTAGATATGCTGCTCAGTTCTGGACTCCGCATTACAGGATGGATGTAAACGAGATAGAAAATATACAGAGAAACATGAAAAAGTTGATTATATGTATTAGAAACCCTTCCTGCGAAAATAGGCTGAAGGCATTAAACTTACACTCTCTTGAAAGCTGTTGAATTAGGGAAAGATATGGTTGAAGTGTACAAATGGAAAATAGTAAATATTTTAAAAAGACAGGACTCGCAGCAATGGATTCAAGTTTGAGAAGTTTATATATAGAAAGGATACTACGGAGTACCGGTTTGGCAGTAGTGTTGTAGATGAGTGGAGCAAACTCCCAGGTAGCGTCATTGGGGCAAGAACTTTGGCTAGCTTTAAATTTAAGATTGGGATTGGGTTATTGTGAATTGGACCTGGCTGCATGGACCAGTAGGCCTGTTTTGGTGTTCCTTCATTTTCTTTTCTTGTGTAATCATTTTCCCTATCTCTTACCTGTTAATTGTTTCCTATTTTATTAATAAACTGCCAAATTCCTACTGCCAGAACTTTTACCCTAGTTTCCATTCTTTTCTTTCTCTGCTTTTGCCTTTCCCTTCCCTACTTTTGCCTTTCTACTTTCGCCTTTCTTCCCTACCCTTTCCCTCCTGTCCCTACTCTACTCTTACCTTCGTTTCTCTGCACTTCCTTTCTTTTTCATCTACCCTACCTTTCCATTCCTCTATCCTGCTTTTTCCTTTCTCTTTCATTTCCTTTGTGCTTTGCTACGTTTTGCTTCCTTTCCTTATGCTACCTTTGTCTTCCTCTTCTTGCTTAATCTTACCTTTCAATTTATATACCTTCCTCACTAGACCATATCCTACCTTTATCTTCCTCTACTTGCCCTAATCTTAACCTCCTTTCTTCCCAGGCTTTGTACATGTTGCAACTGTTTCACTCGACATTGTGTACAATAGTATTGGAAATGTAGCTTAATAATAAAGATACAATAAACATTACTAAAAACATATTAGGAGAACTTTTGAAATCTTAAGTCCTCCACAAATCCGGAAAAGCAAAAATAAAAATGGAGAAAGGTTTAGCCATTAGGGCAACTAGAAGTAAACGAGCGTGTGTGTTGGTGTGGGGTGGGTGGGTGGGTGTAGGTAGGTAGGTATATGGGGAGGGGTGATGTTGATCGTGGCTACACAACGCTGTTATCACCAGAATAACCCCCCTCCTCCCTATTACCACCATTATCACCACCATTACCTCTTCCCCGCTTTTGTCTTGTAAGCTTCCCCACCATTGAGCGTATTCAGTGTACCGTGCTGATATTTTATTTCGTGCACGGCGGCATTCTTGTCTGGCCCCAAGCTTTTAACTCTACGGGATTTGAGAAAACTGCCAATTGAGGTACAGAGCCAAAGAGGCGCGCACACACACACACACACACACACACACACACACACACACACACACACACACACACACACACACACACACACACACACACACACACACACACACACACACACACACACACACACACACACACACACACACACACACACACACACACACACGCGCGCGCGCGCAGCCAGTGAAGAGGCGGGGCCAGGACCTATGACTCGACTCCTGCAACCACAACTAGGTAAGTACACAGACAAATACACACACACAAATACACACACACAGACATACACACATAGACAAATACACACACACAGACAAATACACAGACAAATATACACACACACACAAAAACACAGGCCAAGTGTCTATCGATAAGTGCATTTCACAAATACACGCGCGCGCACCAGGCCAGGAGCTGTGACTCGACTCCTACAACTAGTTGAACATCCGCTCCTTGTGTTCTTTTTTATTTTAAATTTATTATATATTCTTAAAATTCCAGAGCAGGCAAACGTACATGTCTGAAAAATCGGCCAAGAATTTGCGATGATTTGCTCTTTTGTGCGTCTGTGGAAATATTTGTGGTCCAAAGTAGTCTTAGCTCCTGGCCCTGACTCTTAGAAACATGCTGGATTTACTCCCCTCGTAGCCTTATGTGGCGTCATTCTTGAAACCTGCTTTTAGGAATTCCACTTTCTGACTAACCTCAGGCTGAAGAAATACTGCCTCACATCCACGTGACTCATCCCTGTCTTTCTAATTGTACCCTCGTGTACCCGTTTCCCGTCTCGACCAAGCTATCCCTGTCAACGTGTGTGTGTGTGTGTGTGTGAGAGAGAGAGGGGGGGGAGTGGGGTAAAGGAAATTTAATGAAATGGTAGGAAAGGAGGAGCAAGGGAGGGAGAGAACTATGCAAGATCCAGGGAAAGGGGGAGATGAGCCGAGGGGAAGAGAGAGAGAGACTTGTCACAGAAGACAATTGCTGTAAAACATTTTGAGTGAAACATTGAACTATGGTGAACACTTTGGGGTGAGTCTGCCAAATTTTCCCCATGGGATGCTTGTCAGAACCTTTCCAAGTACTGTGCACCTGAATACCTTGCAAAGTTGTATTATTTAAGACGAGCCGCCCGTCGTGTTGGTTTCCTTGTCACCTTCCCTGTTAGTCAGGCTCACAAGACATGTTCGCTGGAGGTCGTCTTCCATATACACAGCTTACATGCTTGTAGTTCATCCATGAATCTCTTGGTGTAGTAGTAAGGAAAGCAACAGCTTTTCCAGCGTAGTTCTTTGATAATGTATTTAGTATTTTTTTTTACACAGGCCGTCTCCCACCGAAGCAGGGTAACCCTTAAAAGAAGAATTTTTCAGAAAGTTTTTCTTTTTACATTTTGTAATACTATATACAGAAGGGGTTAGTAGCCTCTCTCCTGACATTTTAGTGGCCTCTTACACGCATGGCGAACGGAGGAAGAATTTGTCTCCACTTCCCAATGGAGATGTATTTAGTATTACTATTATTTTTTATTAATAGTTATTTATTTTATATAAGTCACCATTTTTAACTCTTCAAAGTGACACCCTTGCTATAGTATTTGCTCGAAAGTTAATTTTACTAATTTTAATATAGCAATTTTAAAAAACATTGCATGTAGCATGTGGCATTTTTTTCACACTAGATTCGAGAAAAATATATAAAACTTACTGTATACATATGTGATAGTAGGTGTATGGGTGCGTTATGCTGTGATCGACGTCGGCATGTTGCATGTTCCCGTATGTCCACTCTGAGCAGCCTTTTTTTTCACTGCACTCGTACCTTTCGGTCTTTATTGGTTCATGTCGCAAGAGCGTGTTGCCTCTGTCACTTCGTCATACTGTGTATCACAATGGTTAATAAATTAGGACCGCCTCAGAAACAACCAAGTTTAATTGAAACTATCGTTTGTTTGTAATTAGGTAAGAAAATAGTTACAATGACACTAGTTTATATGATGGAAGGCTTGCAGAAGTAAAGATGGTCTGAACACTCGCCGGGGGCCAGCTCCATCCTTTCTAACTATATTTTCTTCAAACGAGTTAACTAGTAGGCCCTTGCCATTCCTTAGTTGTCTGCCTTTGGGTTCTCCATCTCTCCAACCTCCACCTTCATACCATCATCAGTACAGGCACCTCCAGCAAGAGCCTATCATATATTCTTTTAAGATGTACATAATTGCGTTAGATATCTGAGAGTTGATTCTCTGATCTTTCCCTCTGCTGGAGTTTGTAGCTCGTCTCTAGTTTGGAGAAGAGAGAATCGCCAAAGTTCTTCCTATAAATAATGAGGAGAGAGCAAAAACTGAGTTGTGCGGGTGATTGGTAGTTGTGGTGCTAGGAAGTAAAAAGAGGGAGGATGAGGGTGGGTTTATCTTGTGTGGTAAATAAAATGGGGAAATGGTTGTTTTCGGAAAAGTATGGGAAATTGGTACTTGTGATAAGAAAGACATTGATTTATGCTGGTACAGAGGCTTTACAAGATAAAAATATGGAGTTAGCTGTAAAATGTCAGCTAAAATTTTTGAGTTCAGTAGTTGTTGCTCTAACAAGTTACATTTCATGAACAAGAGGCCTATGTAATGCATGGAAGAAACTTGATTAGTTAGTTCTTTGTGATTTACGGTACTTAAATGCCAAACTGATTTCTGAAGTTTTATGGATTAGCAAGAATATTGTAATTCGTTCACCCAACCCTCTTGGTACCATTTGCATATATTGTACAACTTATCACCTAATTCAGTTTGAAAAAAATACTACAGCATTTTAAAACTAAGTACAAATAAGAATAGTCTTGCGCCATACCTATGTCTGAAAATTATTGTATTGAGGCAGTACATCAATATTATAAATATTAAGAGAGACTTCACTAATTAAAGAGCTGTCAGAGGTCGTCAGTAGGGAGGGAGTAATAGGGTAAAGGTGGGATAGTATTTTGCCAGGGATCGTATCTAAGTGTTTTAATACTCTTCAGTCGTATGCGCGCCTGTTCTCCAAATTAATGTAAAATCAGTTTGCCTCCCTGCATGCATGCCATTCTTCTCGTGATGTCCTAAATTCACCAGTAACTTAATTGTAATTAATATAATTACCCTCACTCGAGCCATCGTTAATCACAGCACTTGCTTATCACTTGTATATTTTTGAGAGGCCTAAGAGTTTGTAGCCCAGAGTTTTATGATGAGGAAGTTGAAGAAATCTGAGATTGCATCTACATTATTACAGTATCCACGAATGTTTATTGAAAAGGCTATCCATAGAGCTAGAAAAACCTTGTATAAGACAGAATCTAACAGAGTAAAAACTAAGAACTTGTATATTGGTTTACTATATAATGATGATCTCTCTCATATTCTGCAGTTCTTTAAATTTTGTTTGTAAAAGTTAATTAAAAAATTCTCCCGAAATATCTTTGGGTTGTTTACACTCTATTCCTTGTTAATTTATGCCAGCTTTTATCCTGGACAAACTAGGAAGTTACTAGAGACCATAGTTAAACAGCATTAATATGCAGTATTTATTGGTCAGGAAGCCAGGGCTTTATTCTTTTATTTAAAGATATACAGGCTATTATATAGATTGAGCTAATCCCAAAGAATTGCTTCCATGTACAGTAATTCTATTCAATGGAATATTTTGGAATCGTCGCTTACTATGCATGATAAGCCACACCAAATTTGAGTCTGGCATTTATAAACTTGAGTGTTATAATCCAGAATATAGTTCACGATCTTGAGTATAAAAATATATTTCAGAAAATTAAGATTGCGTTCCTTGTTAAAGAAACAATTTACCTTAGGCAACTTCCTGAAATGTTAGTTTGACAATGGAGGTAATAGTCTTTTAATTTCATTGCATGGTCTACTAGCATGGGCAAATTGGCCTCTTGCAGTGTTTATATGTACGTATTGAGTTTGGTCTGATATTTACCTGTATAGCATATGCCAAAAGGCTACCTACAGTTTAAAATGCTGGCCTAACTTATTGGGATGACATTTCCACTAGTGGACTCTACTCACCTATGACGCCGTCTCTGCTGCACCTCACCTCTGGTTCGTCTGTCTTCAACCTCATGCCTCTGTTTTAGGATAAGGGACTGAATACCTTCAGTCAAGGCTAAGAGACCGAACACCTCAATATATACAAGTAAGCACGATAATCTACTCCCATTTCAATATTGAGCGTCGTTTGTATAAAACGTGTAATCAAGTATAAGAAATTCGCTTTTTTCCAACATTTTACTGATCAGGTATTTCATGAGAGAAATGCAGATACCAAGTTTCAATAGCGAAATAGGACAAACATTGTAATTTTTTTTTTTACTTTATGCTTTGTTTAAATTGAACATTTGTTACTCTGCCTGAAAATGAGCGCAGTGTACTCTGAAGAAGGAATTTAAAGCACGTTGAAAATAAAGGTTGCATGGAAAATTTGATGGTTGGGTGCTCACTTGAGAT
The DNA here is from genome assembly GCA_009830355.1 of Cherax destructor. Taxonomy (NCBI): domain Eukaryota; kingdom Metazoa; phylum Arthropoda; class Malacostraca; order Decapoda; family Parastacidae; genus Cherax; species Cherax destructor. The sequence continues at coordinate 56,222 of WNWK01006198.1, read as the reverse complement.
GAAACTGCAATTTTTGTAGTGATGCTGTCGGCATACTTGACATTCAAATTAAATGACATGACCCTGTTGTAGTACTCACACGGTGTTTAACACCCATTCTAGTTCCGACACAGTGGTAACACTTAAGCTGGGCGTATTGAAGCGTGGGGATTAAGGGGAGGAAGTAGGCCTGAGATATTTTTTGAGGTGGGAGTAGAGAGTCATGGAGTATTAAGAAGAGCGAGAGAGTCGTGAACTCAAGATGAGAGTTTTAACCGATTTTGTAAAAAGTGAGAGAGCTTGTGTAGACGAGGGGTGGGGGAGGGGAGGGTTATCGAGTAGGAAGTAGTGATTTGAACTTGTGGGTGCAGAGGGAAATTCAAGGAAAACAAGAAATGCGTAATTGGGAAGAGTGACGTATTCCAGGGAGATGTTATAAACAGGCTCAGCAAGGGTGGTTGTGCAAGAATAGCTTATGACTTGCTTTTGAAAGGGTTGCCATGTAAAAGAATTTGACATACCTCAATCTTGTGTGATTAAAGTTAGTGTGCATAGGTATTCTGATAGCCTCTTTTTCAATATTGAAAAGTCTTATTTGTGTCAATTTGAAACGCCTTATCTTAGCTACCCCATAATTTATCTCCCCCCTCCTCCGGACACTTCATTCACTACCATCACTCACAGTCCTAGGACTAACATTTTTAACTAATTAATAGAAGCTAATTAATCTTTCAAAAAGTTTGACTTTAAATGCCGCTAAAGTACGTACTACCTTTACAGTCATCGACCCAAAAGTTTTCAATATCTTACTAGCTCGCCTGAGTTATTGATCGTAATTTAAAAGTTTTAGGTGTGAAAGAAAGTAAAATGAAAATTGTGGAATCCCTCCCATCCTTCCTCATGAAATTCTTCTTCTTGGGACAAACAAGTTAAGTTGGCCATAATTTAATTTATTATTATTTTTAGAAAATCACCCGGCTGTATTACTTGCTCTATATTGTTCCGGCTGTCTCGAATTGATCGTTCATAGATTATATCGTAATCGCTTGACATATTTTTTTTTCAATGTTAGGCTAGTAAATAAATCTTGAAAGATGTTAAAAGAAGTGAGAAAATGTATGCATTCAGACTATAAAAGGAGGAAAAACCAGGGGCCTAAATCCTCAGTAACGCTGTTTAGAAAAAGAGAATAAATTTGAAACAATCTTTACATTTAAGGTAACTTTTCATCCTGTTAGAAAATTTACTTAGAAAAACGTGGGACGATTCGCAAAGAATGCACAAGTCTCTCTTGTTGTTGTTGTTGTTGTATTATTAGTCAGAAAAATCAGAGGTACCATTGGTCTATGTCGAAGGCGCACCGGTAAGATCCTTTTGGCATGCGGTGCTATAGACTGATGTGGCAGAGATGGGTTTGGCCGCAGCTACGGTAATGATTGTTAAGGCTGTAACTGCAAATTTATCTAAATAGAAAACGCGGAAGAAGCATGTACAGTAATTGGGTAGAAAGAGAGTTTGCTGTAAGGTAGTGAAGTTAGAGGTTTGGTGTTCACTGCTGCTAGGGAAATATTCGGTATTTTGATAGGCTAGGAGTGGGTTATATAGATGCATGTGGGATGGGAGATTTCTGGGGCATTAAGAGAGGGATTACTGTAGCCTCGGTAGGTTAATCGTTAGTTGCAGTTGGGATGTTCTATTGGAATTGGTGAGGGTAACTGCTGTTGTGTAAGCCGTGACTAATACGTGTTGTATTTTCATGTGAGTGCTCTTGTGCCAAGGCCGTAGTTCACGTGTACACTAAAACACTAAAATAAGGATTAAAGTAAGCCTATGTACGCCTCAGCGTATATACCGTGTTGGGTATGTAGGTTGAGGTGCGAGGCTGGTGGTGGCATTTGCACTTTGTAGGAGGAAGAATGGCGAGCGGGCAGGTAAGGTGCCAGCCACCTCTTACCTGGGACACCTGCAAAGGTATCGATGAACTGCTCTGCTGCTGCCGCTGCTGTTGGCTGCGGTGTCGCACTAACTCGTGGTTAGCGTGGTCAGTTGCCAAGGCAACCTTGATTGTGTACATCTAGTTTAACTCGCTTAGTGTTAGCAGTTGATTATAGCTCCTGACCCCGTTTGTGTATACGTTGGTGGATAAAGGAATTTATTAGGACATTTATATACGGGTTTGTTTGTTCGAGGAAAAAGTGTTCTATTATCGTTGCGTTGATTTGTGCATTTATTAGAGATTATTTTTTTGGTCAGTGAATGCAAATAATAATGGTGTGTGCACTTGTTTGTAGAATTTGAGGCGTTCATGACCGTGTGCAGCAAGCTAGGGAGCTGGGTTGGCGGCCACGGGATCTGGCGCCGAGACGGTTTGTGTGATCACTTTTTTTTTAGATGCCGGGCATTTTATGTGAGCCAGGAGAACTTCATTGTGGTTGCTGGCTGTGGACACTTTGTGAGGTGTTGTGACCGTTGGCTGTGAGGCCAGAGACAGTACTCGCAGGGTGCGGAATTAATGGCACGTCCACTACACTTTGTTTTAGATGCCATGCTGCCGGTGCCTCTCGTGGCGTCTAGGCTGGCTGTAGTAGTGATACCCGCCAGGACATTAGCATGCTAGTTATGACTGAAATCCATATAACGGTTGATGTGAAGATAAACTTTAAAGCAGCCCTTAAGAGAGACTTACGACACGCAATTATTCATCCATGGCCTGGGACACAAACAGCAACAGCCTGGTTGACGAAGCGAAAGTGGGGAAAACTCTCGAAAGATAACATTTGTAATATTTTCATAGTTGGACATGGAGGGAGTGTGACTATAGTTCAGAAGACCTTTGTCATTGTGTGTGACGTGTGGCAGTAGGTTGTTTCAGATAGTTTAGTGTAGATATCTTAGTGCTCTAAATTTATGCATTGGAATAACGTATTAATTATTAAGTCAGTGATACTTAAATGTGTTAGTTCATAAATGGTTTCACTATCAGCAGTTTTTTCTGTGAAGGGCCGGGGGGTGAGCAGGTGGGCGAGATGCCAGGCTGACACACCTGTTATACTGGGTGCTGGGGCGCCTTCACACAGGCCATTCAGCCTGCTCCTCATCCATATCTTACATCCTGGCCAGTGACCTTGTAACTTGTGACGTTGCCATGTACACACTATTGTTATGGCCCGCCGCTCCCAACCACCCCACATTGTTACGTGTTAAAAGCCATCAACACATGATCCCTTCTGTGGGATCTTACCCATTTACCTTCCTTCGTAGCTGCTTCCTTCGGGCCCCCTCCCCCTCCCTTTTCTGTTTCGACTTTTTCATCGTGCGTGTTCTCCGCCCCGGCACCACCTACCGTCACATCACGTTAGCCTTGCCACGTCTTTCCCTGCCGCTTATTTTCCGATGTTAAATAAAATTACTGTCTGCCATTGCTGCTCTACCTCTCCTTATCAGCGCATCTTTACCCCCTACCTAACCATTGCACCCATTTCCATGACTCCCCCTTCCTTCACTGAACTTAACCCCCTCCCCTTTTTACTCTTTCCTCGCCGATTTTCTATTGCTCTCTCTCCTCACTTAGCCTGCCTGTTCCTTCCCAGTCTCACTTACCTTAATTAAACCATCCTTATGATAGCCAATTTTGGTTTTGTTTTACCGACTACTTCCCATTCTACTTTGAAACATTACTGTTAACCTCTCCACACTTCAACAATGAATAATATTTTTTTTTTTTTGGCGTACACAGTAGATAT
>WNWK01006198.1:42500-50000 GCA_009830355.1 Cherax destructor | reverse complement strand
TATTAGTTAGACAAAGTGTGCAGTATCAGATGGACAACATTAGTGGTCTCTTTTATTTGACCATTTACAGGTGTATTAAAATATTTCTTGCTTGTGTAGTATTAATTTCGGTTTATTAAAATATCTAATCCTGAGTAATCGTAGTTGTAGTTTTCTCGATTTATTTAATTGCATCAATATTTACTTCTCTTAAAACTTTTAGGGATCGATATTTAGTGAGACTATTTGCCATTGCAAGATACATGTAGGCAAATACACAAAGGCGGGTAATTAGATGTACCTGTTAACTGGCATTCGTGCAGCAGACAAGTATATAATTATTAATGCATGTCAGTGTGTATAGAAGTTTATCTACTGTTCCAGCTCTTTTGTATATTCCCAATTTGTATAATTATTCTTTTAGTTATTTTCAAATGAATTATGTATTTTAATTTAGTCATTCTGATTTCTTATATTGTGTAGGAAATTTGGCATTATTAGTTCTGGTAAATTGGTAATGCAGGCTATAAACCTCGGGTTAGTACTGAGCCTTTTGAGACAAAATTATTTGTTCAGTGTTCATTTATCTTTTATGCCATAGATCGTTCGTTTGTTAAGTTGGTGTGATAGTAGAGTAGGATTGTGTCGTCAGCGGAACTTCCGTATTCCCGGATGTGGTGTCGTCAGTGCAGTTTTTGGCGTACAACCCGTTCCTGAGAATTGCTATCTGGTGATGGATTTGGCCCCTCTCTGCTGACGAAGGAATGGTGTTGGGGATGTCTCCCAGAATTTAAACGCTTCTTCCTAGATAGTCGAGATTGTACTTGTCGTGTATACGGGGTAGGACACCCTTGTCAGACTAACTGGACTTAGGTAGGTATCAAGCAGGGTGATACTTTGGAGTATGCATTAACCAGGACTATGTTATTGAGTACGGGCCCCTGCCACAGGTACAAAAAAACACGAGACCTTATCACGGGTACGAAACAGATGGAGCCGTATTGTTGGTACGTAAGCCATGTGTCATTTTTCTGCACTGAAAAATTCAGACGAATTTAGCCATTCGTATGCAAAAAATATGGGAGCGAAACACGAACCATTTAATGTTTACATAAAAAGGTGGGGTCGTATTAAGGGTACGAAATATAAATTTTATTACTGGTACGATTTAAATATGAATCTTAATATAGGTGCGTATTACGCGTACGAAATAGGCGAGGTCATATGTGCACAAAACATGCGGGCCACATTAGGGGTACGAAACTTGCGGGGCCGTATTAGAGGTACGGAACGCAGCCATATCACTGATGCCATTTTCCTTCTAAGAAATAAAATCGCCAGTCCAAGAACATTTACAGTTTAGATAAGAAAACTTGGTGTCTCGATGGCTTGAATGCCAGGGTGGGGTTGCGGGACGGAGACTGGGTAGTCTGGGTGTAAATAGCCAGAATACTTGGGCTTGGCTGAATTAAACGACCGCGTTCTTCGGTCCTCTTTGGTTTCCAGTATGAAATCCTAAATCTTTGCTGTTAAAATGTGGGTATAATCTCCCCTCCCCCCTCATTCCTCAAATAATCATTCAGGTTTGTTAAATAAATAATTTATTAAAGTGGAAGTCTCTGTCTTTCTATTTTAAAATCTAGAAGAGTCGTTATATTTAAATTTACTGACGAGGAACGTCAGTAATAGTATGAGAACTTCTTGATAGTATTCGTTCTAACAGTGTAATTAAAGAAACCATTTGCTAAAATTCGAGAGGAAAATAGCACTGGGCCTGGAGGGAGTCGAATTGAAGGGGGGGGGGGGGGATCCGGGGCGAAAAGAAAAACGGAGAGGAAACAAAATAAAAGTGGACGGTATGGAGGCAAAAAGAAAAAACGCAGAGAGGAGTTGAGAATTTAGAAATTGTGGTAAATGCTTTGATGAAGTGGCAGCAGAAGAAAGTGAAGAGAAATTATTGATAAAGGTAAAAGTGAAAGGTGGCGCTTGGAGACGAAGGTTTTTGACTTTTTTGTTAAAAAACATTTTATGCTGGTGAAATGAGTGGGTGTTCAAAGGAACTTACCAGCTCTGGTTCCCCACCTCTCCCACCGCCCTCTTCCTTGTTAACTTTGGTGATATGGGATGTTTTATGATGTGACAGGAATCATGCCGGTCGCAGGTCGAGATTAAAAAAAATGGGTTCGTACAATAATTGTTTAAAACATTTAGGTTTTGAAATGCAAGCGTAAGCTATCTTAAGAATTTTTCCGATTTTATAGATGTTTGTGATTATTAGAGAAATCCATAATCAAAGATTGAAGCCTTAAAATGTAAAGTTGGGGTCTGTATTAGCCCGACCTCCTAACCACATACAGCATGGCACTGTTGTAAAAACAGTCAAATGGGTGTCTTTTCACGGAATCTGAACAGTTGAAATGTGACTTAGTTATATTGGGACTACAATTGCATAGACTTCACGCAGACCAGGTGCATGGTGATACTGTACTATAAAAAAAAATACTCATGTTTATGGTTACCAGCATCTTCTGGATTTTACTAGATAGCTTGCGTGCATTCGTTGGCAATAATATGTAAACATTTGTCAAGTGTGTATTTTCTTGCCAAGCCAGTCTCCACTGTTAGTGTTGAATTTTACAAACCTCTCCCTTTCCAGATGTCTCTTCCTGCTCTCTGAATTTTCGTATATTTTCCTTTTCCGTTTTCGTAACGTTCTCTGCGTCTCAAAACGGGGCTCTCCTAATTTGCTTTTCATGTCTATTCAGGGTACCCCAAATTTGCACTACTGGGGGCCCTCCCAATTTGAACTTCAGGTCTGTTCAAGAAAGGTATACAATACCGATAAGATGAAAGTTAAGACACATGTGCAACAACTGGGTATCTTTATTGTAGACGTTTCGCCCTCCAGTGGCTTTATCAATACAAATTATAGGACATAAGGTCAAGACAGTAGAACTGTCTTGACCTTATGTCCTATAATCTGTATTGATAAAACCACTGGATGGCGAAAAGTCTACAATAAAGATACCCAGATGTTGCACATGTCTTAACTCTCTTCAGGTCTGTTAGGGGATCCCCCAGTTTGCTTTACCTGGGGCCTTCCCAATTTGTATTCTTTAAAGTTTTTACTAGTATTATATTACTGTTATAAAAGTTCTTAATATTTTTGATCACATTCAGTAACGGAAAATAATTTGTGGAGGTTCTCATTGCTGGAAAAAATATTTGTGGCGGACGGCGGTGGTGGAATCACAAATGTTAGGCGTTGGTTTATTCGTCAGTCACTTGACACGGGCCTTTGTCATATGACCCATTGAGTAGTGCCCTCACACTGGTGTGGGCACGGCAGAACACATATCAGACACATGTGAATGAGGTAGCAGTTGGCTGTATTTCGGCCCACGGCAGCAGCTATCACTGGTTTTACCTGTGCTGAACTCGGGGATCAGAATCCAGAAATTATTTTAAAAATGGTGAATATCACCTTAGTAGGGGATTTGGTGGTGTGACAGTTAAGATACCAGGTAGTGAGTGAGGTTGTTTGTGCACCCGCCCAGTTATCCTCCGGTTTCATTAACAATCACACTCCTGCTGACATTCCCTTTGGTATCGGCCTCGGCCACCACCACACTCCAGGGGGGGGGGGGGCAAGACCAGTCTAAAATTGAGGTGGTGGATGGCTTTATATTTGAGACTGAAACAGGAAATGCGATTATAGACAAAACATATAGGAATATAGTAATTTAACTAAACCGTTAATCATCCAACTTAAACACTTTTTTTCTAACGACAATTGTGATATATCTTAGATTTTTCCCGTTGAAGTTTTTTTTCGTCACCGAAAATGTTACCCGCTAAACATTCCAGAGGTCAGTCATGAAAATAACTTAGTTCGATTTGAAGTAAATTAATTGGAACTGTTGTACTATTTTGGGTTTCGTTGTCACTTGATAGGTTTTCGAAGTACAAAAATTTTAAACAAGGACAAATTTCAGTTGTCCACTATGGAAGACTGGAGGAAAAAGTCCCGTGTGTGAAACTTAGAGTAATGTCAGATCTCGCATTCAAGGATCACAATAATGTTGCCATTACTACCGCAGTGAAAATAATTGGCTGGATAACTAGAACTTACAGTACAGAAATTCTAAGTCACTCTTCAAGTCACTTGTTCTCTCCATCCTAGAACACTGTTGTATACTAATTGCCCCCCTTCAAGGCAGGCGAGATTGCTGAGCTGGAAAACGTAGACAGAACTTTCACTTCTATATACACTTAAACTAGCATCTAAATTACTGCTTGAAATCCCTTCAAGCGAGAAAGATGCGTTATAATTTACACCAAGAATATCCTGACTGGTCCCAAACCTGAACACAGAAATACTCCGTATGACAACCAACAGACTAAGCGGACGGTGAAAAATACCCCCGACTCGACGCCCTCCCTCCATAAGGAAAAAAATTACCAGCAAACCTATAGCCGTCTTCAAGAGGGAACTGGACAAGTTCCTCAAATCAGTGCCTGACGAGCCAGTCTGTCGTTCGACTGCGTGCCAGCAGCAGTAACAATCGGCCTTGGCCCCTCAGGAACCCTGGTCTAGGACCTGGCCACGTGGGTGTTGACCCGTCAGGTATGCACAGTTACTTCCAAAAGTTCGGGTAGGCACTTACTGTATCTAAGGCATGTAAGAAGAATAATTAGTGAATGAATGTAGATGTTTTACTTGCTTCAAAGTTTAGTTTATATCTGGTCATGATATTCCAAACAAGGCAACAACAAAGATTCCATTAAAATATATGCACCTGACTCACTCGTAAAAAAAATAAATACATAAATTCTGTTTATTGGCAGCCTTCAAGAGGTCTGATACTGCTTCTAATTATCATTTTGGCTCATGTCATGTTCAGCTATGAATCTATCTGCATCTTGGAAATATAAAATTGCACGTGGGCTCATACACAATAAATATGCTTTCTGCAAGAATGTTTGACAATAACCTCCCAAAAACAAGTCAGTGGAGTGTGAACCTGCATAATTCATGAACCAGGTCGTGCCCAATACTCTGGACGCACTGTATCTTCCACTGTCGCGTCGTTTTCCTTCTGCCTTGATAGTCGAATTTATCCACATTTGCAGTGAACAAGGAACATACCTCCTAGGCAGGCTCAAGCCCCCTCCTCTCCAGTCTTAAACTAAATCTTTTACAATGATCTGTTTTTTACCTGCAACAAAAAATCATTGTGTGTGTTTATACACACACACACACACACACACACACACAGGGTGTTTAAAAAAGATGGACCCTGTTTCAAAGCAGTTTTGCTTTGAAATTGGGTCCTTCAAAATTATAGCCCTAATTTCAAAGAAGTTTTCTTTTAAATTAGGTCCATCATTTTGAAGCACCCTGTATATACAGGCAGGCCTAGCTTATAAAGCAAGTTAGGTTCCGGGCTACTGCTGTAAAGAGAAACAGCCTTTTTTCACTTTCAAATTCATATAAAAGCATCATAACTTGTTTCCAATATCATATATTAACTGAGCAATAGAGCTAGGCGTAAAAAAATGCATATATACAATACACACATTACTTACCTTAAAATATTTTCGTCCTTAGTTTATAGTAAGTGGTGAATATATTTATTGTAGGAAGTCTGAATAAATGAAGAAAGGGTGTAATTGAAAACTGCTGTACTATTAGTGAAACGCTGTAAAGCGGGGGGGGGGGGTCCTCGGGGTGTATGTATTATATATATATATATATATATATATATATATATATAAAATATTGCTTAACATTCGCAAACAGGCACATACATACATATAACAAATAACATAGTGTTAATTTCAAGCAAATTACACTTTTAATTTGCTCCTGGTCTCGAGTGAATGCTAAGTTAACTTTGCTAAGACACCTGAAACGATTATTACGGTTTTTAGGTACTGTGGCGAAAAAAAATTGTGTATGCGGCTAAATCACAAAAAATGGGTCCAGTGTCAAGGATAATATGAGGGTAGACTAAACTGAAAGCTGAATGCCTGAACGTTGTAACACCGGACAGAGGAGTGAGGATAAAATCAAGCATTCTGTCACGGATTCAGCAGCTACGGCAGCTTCTATGGCTTCGTTCCAGCAGAGTTGTAGTTGCTAGTTATTTCTTGAACTACAATCTCTTGTTAAGGGAGAGAGGGCAGGAGGGGGAAGGAGGTTGAGTGCTAAGAGGAAGAGGGGGGGTTCTGGGATATGTTTTGAGTCGTAAGTGTGGCGTTAGGAAATGGGGAGAGGTCAGGTTTAATCTAACGGTCCTTAGAGAAAATCAACACTTAACTCTGATCCCGTCGCTGGCTTTGTGAGGAGGAGTCTGTGTAACACTAACGGTGATATAATATATCGACGTTGACACCGGAATGTTTCATGCCCACTCAACCCTCATCACACTTAGTTTTATTAACTTATGTACGTAACGTGCTGAAACAAAATTAAAAACTCACATTCAGTTATCTTAGAATCTCCAAGGGAAACATGTTCCTCCACGGTTGATTTTTATATATTTGAACTCGGTTAAAGTAGTAATAAACGTTTGTAAATGAATAGAGTTGGACGGGAGGCTCGAACCGTGGAGTTGCTGGTGGCAGGTCCAGGGCATTACCCCTGAGCTGTGAGACTTCTAATAGGAAAGATCCGTAAACAGAGCTTAGGTTCATGTCTGTCAGCGGCACCGTGACCCTACTGGATCTTTCCCCACCAGGGCCATGGTTCGATCCTCCCCACCATCCAATCTCTTTAACTCCCATTTTCAGAATAGAAAACAATTTCGAAGCAACATCTATTTTTTTTTTTTTGCCCGTTTGTTTAGATCAGATAGATTAATAACCTGGAGATCTATATAGTTGAATATTTAGGCAGTAATTAGATTTCATATAGTGGAGAAATAACAGTAGCTATGGAAGTTCTCATAGCACTGAATAATCTTTTCCACAATAAATTACAGAAAAATACATCCTCATTAACTAGAACGAAATATTTTAGAATGAAAACGGTAAATACTAATCTGTTAAGTTCATTTGATTTAGGTTGACTAATGAAACGTATGGAAGTTTGACGGCATTTTTGTGATAGTTGACATGTCACTAACTATGTTCTCTTGGTCATTACTACATAATCATTGCTTATGGATTGAGTTGTCTCTTCCTAATGGTTCTTAATATACGTCCTTCAGCTTCTGGCACCTGGCACTAGACTGCCATTGCACCGTCTGCCTTTCCCTTCCGCCTCTCTTCTGGTAGCAGACGTACTAATGGATGCATCTTCCTGGAATATATAATATATATATATATATATATATATATATATATATATATATATATATATATATATATATATATATATATATATATATATATATATATATTTTTATTAACACATCGGCCGATTCCCACCAAGGCAGGGTGGCCCGAAAAGAAAAACTTTCATCATCATTCACTCTATCACTGTCTTGCCAGAAGGGTGCTTTACACTACAGTTAT
>WNWK01006198.1:20000-40000 GCA_009830355.1 Cherax destructor | reverse complement strand
GGTACCTGGGTGTTAGTTGACTGGTGTGGGTCGCATCCTGGGACAAAATTGAAATAATTTTCCCGAAATACTCTGCATAACAAGACTAAGGTATTGAACACTAGTTTCCAGGCTGAGGAATTGAGTCCCTCATATTCCACTGTCTTCTGTATCAAATTCGGCAAAGCTGAGGGACTAATTGCCTCATATTTACTGTGTCCATATATCTGCAATGGTGAAACATCTCCGAATGAAGATACCCAGTTGTTGCACACGTGTCTACTGTAATTGCTGATCTTATCACTATTGTGTACCATTATGTAATATCCTGTGTAATTGAAGTGCATGGACAGGGTAGCTCATATTAAAGTGAAACATATGAGCTGAGATTTGATTGAAGTTGTAGTTTGAAAGGGTTTGAGCCTGTTAATGGGGGTGAAGCAAAAGGTAGAGAATGTTGCCAGGACGAGGCTGAGGTGAACTTGGCATGCCGCTGCGCACCTCTCCTTTTATTGCCACCACACTTTACACTCTTGGTTTATAAGCTATGTATATTTGGTTTTGCAAAGTTTGAGAGGTTGGTGCAATGCCTTTAAAATTTTAATTACATTATGTTAATATTGATGTAAGCAGTTTATGCAAGTATGTTACTTTATTAGTAGATAGAACAAATTGTTGCAAAATCTTTTGTTTGGCTCATTAGCATAATGCATTACAAATAGGACTTGCAGAAGACTAGAACAGTGTGTGTCCGTCCTTAAAGCATAGACACCAATAGACTGGGATAATTATGGTGTCACCGATTCTGGAGCTTTTTAGCACTCAATATTAAATGAACATTTACAAATCAAGCGGGCACATGAAATACCTACTTCGAAGCTGCACAAGATATCCTTGATCGCGCCCACTTGCACCACAGTATCCAGATGAACTTGTGGTAATTCGAACAAGAACAGCTGGTACAAACAGCTTTGTGGATGGCAGTGGAGTAGCACGAGTAGTTTGCAGTATGAAAGTACTAAAACGTAGAGGTAGTTCATAGCCCATACCTTATCCACTTTATATTAACTGTAAATTCCCTACTGGCAGTGGAGGGTAGGAAGATAACTTTTTCTGCTGTACTATTCTTGCTATTAATCTCGATGCAAATAGATGGACCTCTTCAGCAGATAACTTAGGTGTACTTACCTGTACCTCTGCGGTCAGAATGCTCTACCTCCTTCCCTGTTCACTTCTCTGTCAGGTGGGGATTGTAATATAATAATGTACTTTTACGTAAAAGTGGAGAGTTTGGTTGTGCCACATTTGAGGAAGATGGGAACACGTGCGCATTACCAAGGGAAGGGGAGCGGCGGGTGTGCTTGTTTATACGGAGCTATTTCTGGTGACGTGCTGGTGGTGGTTCTCATCTTGCTCTCTTCATGGTGGTGTTGCTGACGTGCTAGTGATGGTTCTGATCTTGCTGTCTTCGTGATAGTGGTGATGCTGACGTGCTAGTGATGGTTCTGATCTTGCTGTCTTCGTGATAGTGGTGATGCTGACGTGCTAGTGATGGTTCTGATCTTGCTGTCTTCGTGATAGTGGTGATGCTGACGTGCTAGTGATGGTTCTGATCTTGCTGTCTTCGTGATAGTGGTGATGCTGACGTGCTAGTGAGGGTTCTGATCTTGCTGTCTTCGTGATAGTGGTGATGCTGACGTGCTAGTGATGGTTCTGATCTTGCTGTCTTCGTGATAGTGGTGATGCTGACGTGCTAGTGATGGTTCTGATCTTGCTGTCTTCGTGATAGTGGTGATGCTGACGTGCTAGTGATGGTTCTGATCTTGCTGTCTTCGTGATAGTGGTGATGCTGACGTGCTAGTGATGGTTCTGATCTTGCTGTCTTCGTGATAGTGGTGATGCTGACGTGCTAGTGATGGTTCTGATCTTGCTGTCTTCGTGATAGTGGTGATGCTGACGTGCTAGTGATGGTTCTGATCTTGCTGTCTTCGTGATAGTGGTGATGCTGACGTGCTAGTGATGGTTCTGATCTTGCTGTCTTCGTGATAGTGGTGATGCTGACGTGCTAGTGGTGGTTCTGATCTTGCTGTCTTCGTGATAGTGGTGATGCTGACGTGCTAGTGATGGTTCTGATCTTGCTGTCTTCGTGATAGTGGTGATGCTGACGTGCTAGTGGTGGTTCTGATCTTGCTGTCTTCGTGATAGTGGTGATGCTGACGTGCTAGTGGTGTTTTTCAGTCTTGCTGTCTTCGTATTGGTGGTGGGGCTCGTTCCGATGCTGCTTCTCAGCTGTCGTACTCTTCGAGCCTGTGGTGGTGGTGATGGTGGTGATGGTTTACATTTTCTTACTCTCTGCATGCTGCTGCTAGTTATGCCGGTGCTGACATGCTACAAAACTTGGAAATTGATACGAACAAGTAGTTTAAAAAGACACGTGAGCAAACACCAGGTGGCGGCCTTCATACTCTTGTTCTTCGTGTCGGTGATAATGATAGTGCTGCCTACCTGGAATCGATTTCGTGTCCCGGTCCCAAACCAGGCCTCCCGGTTGCTTGCCTGATCGTCGAGGCTGCTGGTGTGAGCCGTACGTAATCAGACATATGCTCCACATTCCGGCTGATCAGAAATTGATTTGAGGCTTAAATTTTCTCAGACACCCAGGCGTTTGTTGGTAATTGCCCTTACATTCCCACTTAATGTACGTAGTGAACCCCTGCTTTTCATTGGAGGTATATTGCACGTGTACCAAACCTCTGGCTTTCATATTTAGTAACTTTATTGTGAAAGTTTGGGATAAATCCCTCTAGACCAGTGATTCTCAACCAGGGGTAAATTTACCCCTTGGGGGTAAAAAATTACATGGCAAGGGGTAAATATTTTTGTGCAAAAGCTGAATAATTTCTTTTTCTGACCACCTTGTTTTTCTGTTCCTTTATGATGGCGATAATTTTTTTATATGGAAATAAGGGGGATAATGATGGAGGAAAAATTGAGAATCCCTGCTCTAGACTTTCAGATATGTAGATTATGATGCGTCTTTTTCGCCTACATTTTAAGGAGTACAGTTCAAGGGACGCCAACAAGCGTTGCCAGTGTTTCAGATGCTTTGCCTGAATTCAGTGGGTGGCTACCCGTGGAACTACCCATGGTTTTAGTGATTGCTGGACAACTCGTGTATCCAGGACTTTCTTCCGTAGGATATTTAAGGTACAAGGTAGTGGTTTCATGTAATTCTTGATTAATACAAATTTCACGAGTCTGGGCCTGGGGCAGAGTGCATAGGCATGCTATCAATTACTTCTTCCCAAATCAAGTGGTATTAGGGTTACATCGGAAATTGCGATGTCAGCAGCTTTGTCTCTCGACCTCATCCACCTTCCCTCTCCCCCCCCCCATTAACTCTGTGGTTCACTCGTCTTTCATAAACTCAACTGCCGATGCATTCACTCCCAAACATCTAAATGTATCCTCTGTCCCCATACTCCCTCCCTGAAATTTGATATCCAGTCATTCACTACCTAGGTTTTTTTATTTTAACCACCTTGGTCTTTTTGTTCATTTTTTATTTCCTATTTTATATTTTCCACCAACCTTCGTTATTTCTCTTCATATTTCCTCAAATGCAGTGTCATCTGCAAAACGTAACTGTGACAACTGCCACTTCGTATCAGATTATATTATCTTTTAATCCCACACCTCTTCTCAACTCCCTTGTACTTAATGCTTGTACAACCCCATTTATAAATGTGAAGACATCAAGCATCCCTGGAAAGACTGGAAAAGTCCCTCTCTCTCACATTCTAGATATATGCCCTAAATCTTTAACTGTTTTTAATAACGTTTG
Source organism: Cherax destructor (assembly GCA_009830355.1). Lineage (NCBI taxonomy): Eukaryota > Metazoa > Arthropoda > Malacostraca > Decapoda > Parastacidae > Cherax > Cherax destructor. Next base: position 36,177 of record WNWK01006198.1, on the reverse strand, counting down.
GAATGAAAAGGAAATATCACAATGGCAAGAAATATTGAAAAGTTGAGAAACTCTCATCGGTGAAATTACCTATAATAGCTACAGGAGTGGAGCAGTGCCCCTGGGGTTCGCCTTCGTTAAGATATTAACATACATTTTTTTTAAACGGTTGCAATGGTTGTGGCACTTAAGGCCTTTTTCAATGTATTCCATTCCAATCGCATATATGCAATGTATACTGGATATAAGTGGTAATTGCAAGATTTACCTGTCATCCTGCCAAAGTGTGAAACATTTAATAGGTTTCAGTTTCACACACACACACGAGGGCTTTAGTACCTCACTAGTGGTCACTTCTAAGCAACTGTCCTAGTATTGGATGTAAATAACTCACGAAATCGTAATAACACGATTGCAAAGAAAACTCAAAACGTGTGGAAATCTGACCCATGGCGGAAGAGTCCTAAAACTCTTATTGTGATACTGATAGTTTATGTACAGTTCAGGATGTTTATTAACCTAGTGTTTCTAGATACAAAAAAAAAAACTTATTGAAATATGACATGTCAGTACGCTCTGAAATAATTTTGGAATATCGTTTTCAGATTCTAAATACAAGCAACGGGGGTATTAGACTCCAAGGGGAAGTAATAAAAACTGAAAAATTAAATTAGGATGGTAAATAGGAAATGTGTAATAAGTTACATGACAACCCCTTATCCTAATTTCCTATTAATGTGTTACCGTGTGTGATCAGTTAGTAATACTACTCCTCGGCTCAATTGTCCCCGACTTTGCCACTAGCTGTGTGTCATGTATTTGTTGCTGCTTCTCGCATCAGTTTTCATTGCTAGTATTTATACTGTCGTTAAATGCATTGGTTACATTTTATTTTCGTTAATATTTTCGGTTCTTCGTGGGAGCTCGCTCGTGTTTCTGTAATGTGACAGGTGGTGGCTTTCGTGTTAGTTACGATTGTTTTGTATTGAGTGATGCTGATGCAGCCTTTGTAAGCGTTCAAAAACCATATTTTTCTTGTAGAAATATTTCCACTATTGCTACAACTACCTCTTAGTAAAATTAAAACAATGGGATTTAAATACATTCGATAAAAATTTTGCTCTATTTGTAAATAATTATCGTTTTTTGTCCTTTTTTTTTAATGGTTATCGTTATTAAAGTTGTTGATTTGACTTTGCTTTTGATGCGAGTGCTAATAGTGATGTTTTAACTTATGATTACTTGTTGCTCTGTTCATTTATCTCTGTGATTCTTCATTAGTTGTGCTTTGATTATATCTGCTTAAGTGGTTATTAGTTGTGCTTTAATTATGTTTTCTTATATGGTTATTAACTGTGCTTTGATAATCTCAATTTATGGTGTGGTTGTTAGTAGTTGTGCTTTATCTCTTCATATGATGTGGTTTGTTGCTTTGTCTTCGCTCATGGTGTGATTGTTAGTGGGGGCTTTGGTAAATTTACTAACTACTGGGGCTTTCCCTGTTTGATAAAGTTAGTTCATTTTTAAAATAGAAATTGCAACATCAAAGGCAAACCAGTCCACTCATTGATGGTTGGTCAGTTGGTAGTTGGGGAAGAACAGCAGATTTCTCTTTAGCAAAATTGGATACATCAGGATTGTGCTGCAATCACAATCACAGTAACGCAGTGGTTGGGCTCATACAGGGTGTTGAAATCTGTCAGCTTGTGCTGGTAGACTTGAGTAGGTAATGAGGATATCGTAAAGTATTCCAATAAAAGTTCATCAGCCACGGAAGCCTCAGTTGTTAAGTTCCGGCATTGCTGGAGTTACTAATCACTCGGTAATTATCTTTCAGGATAGTCTATCCTATGTACAGGAGAAATATAATTTTTTTGTTAAGATAACTCCATCCCAAAGCGGAGGTAAGAGAAATTATGCACGAGACAGAGGAAAGAAAGGTGGGGAAGAGGAACTTGGATGTCGTAATATATCTAACCACATATATACATTTGAAGATAAATGCAGTAATCACAAGCCTAAGAATATATAATAGCGTGTAGCTAAATTTTTATATAAAAAAGTTTACATCATTGGGATGATATTCTGTAGTTATGATATAATCATCTGTATATATTGTGTATATACATGCATGCATGCATACATACATACATATATATATATATATATATATATATATATATATATATATATATATTCTTTCTTTCAACACGTCGGCCGTTTCCCACCGAAGCGGGGTGGCCCAAAATGAAAAACGAAAGTTTTCCCTTTTACATTCAGTAACATATACAGGAGAAGGGGTTACTAGCCCCTTGCTCCCGGCATTTTAGTCGCCTCTTACGACACGCATACATACACACACACAGCTTTAAGAAGAGGTATGATAAAGCTCATGGCGCAGGGAGAGTGACCCAGTAGCGGCCAGTGAAGAGGCGGGGCCAGGAGCTATGTCTCGACCCCTGCAACCACAACTAGGTGAGTACAACTAGGTGAGTACACACGTGCAGATCAAACTATTTGATCAGTTTTCATCATGATGGCAGATTCCGACTTGTGAAGGTATCCGCACATGCGAAATACTTTGTCCTGAGCAGTATTCAGGTCATTTTAAACATCTCTTATGATGTTCCTGGTGTCTATTTTATATATAGGACTCAAGTGCTTGAAGAGCAGACTTTGAGCCAGAGGATTACCTCTTCTGTGTGTTTTTTTTTTTTTAATATGGTGCTGGCGAACTTCAGTGCAGCCAGCAGAGGCAATAGTTGGGGGCAGCTCGGGAGACTTGTGATGGAGGTCTGGTCTCAAGACTACGAACTAAATATTGACTTTTACGTATTATTGAGTGGCGGTGGCGTGGGTGCACCGCCCCCTTCCCTAGTCATCCCACCCTCGTGCGGTGGCTTGGCCATTTTTATTAAATTTTGGTATGTCAGCAGTGTGCTGTTCTCCTAGTCAGTATAGTTGTATTGTGTGAATAAAAGCTGGCTATGCTCTTGTCATTCCTTCACTCAGGAGGGGTTTCTTAAATAATGCAATTCCCCAGCCATGAGGATATGCCATGTATTCCACCATGGACTCTCTAGTTATGGCCACCTTAAAGGTATCGTTCCAGCAGGGTAGAGTTACAATAAAATTACGTGGGCATTACCATCTTAGGATTGTTTATTTGAGCAACGCTGTTGTGGTCTATTCTCGGACTGTGCGCGTCTTGGTAAAACTGCCTGCGTGGTATTGCCAAACGTTATATTCCCGGGGGAGAGCTAAACACATAGGGGTATTACAGCGCCAGAAGAATAGAAGGTAACCCGGTTTGATCCAAGGAAGGGGAGAGTAGCTTTTATTCTTTGAATAAGAGCCCTTGATCAGCAGCATGTAGGTACCCCCAATTAATTAAAGAGTGAAACATTGACAAAACTGATAAAACTAAAGCTTTCAAGCCTGAAGGTAAATTTTGTTTTTACATACAACGTTTGTCTGATTTTTCAGAGCAGGATTTTATGGCAGTATGCAAGGCTTATTCTTTAATATGGGTAAAATTGTACAAGAATTAAAGATTTTGCTGATGGGGACTAGTGTATTAACAGCGTGTCTCATCCTGTGAGTGAACATACCTACATCAAAACAGTACAATACATTTCAGCCCAAATAGTTAACGTTTCATTAGTGATGACTCGCGTAGTAATGTTTGGTTTAGCAGTAACAGAAAAATAATGACTAACGTATGACCCACCTTAAGAAATAACTGTATAATCGGAGATAGCGGCAGCCAGGAAGTTACGTATGCTAGAAGTGTCTGGTACGTGAGGGAGATCATACAGGATAGGTGTTGTGTGCTAGGCATGTGATATGCTAGAATTGGCGTGCTATGCTAGGCTTGATATGTAATCCTAAGCGTTTGGGTACAGGTCATATAAAGGTGTCATGATATGCCAGATCCACATATAAGCAGTGAATAGCGCGAACATAAAAGCTTCAAAAATGTAGAATGTTCTGGACAGACCATACATGGCTTAGTTTTTATTAATACTCTATCACAAGATGGCTCTTGTTCAGGACAAACAAAAGTTTTGACAGTACTCTCATAACTGATGGATATATCTATTTGACTCGCTCCTCAATTAGTCAAGAGCGGTAAGAGGACACTAATTGCAGCGTAAATCTATTTAGACAGCGTTTCGCCCCCATAATGGATTAATGGAAAATGTACATGGTACATGCGACACGTCATTATATATGTATATAAAAAGTCATGGTGCGAGGCAAAAGTGATCTTCATTTGGTTGACCATACTTGCAACCTGTTTACGAAATCATGCTTCTTTGAACTCGAATTTTTCTCTCCCTCTTAGGAGTGACCACCAACAGCTTGAACGGTCAGATACATGGCTGCGACTAGCTACCCCCTAAAATGGCAGAAATTACCTCGGTGGGGTGGTTACTCTCAGGGAAAAATACCACAGGTTTATATAGTAATCGTTATCATTAAATGGTTTTTGCAGAGGGAATAAATTTCTAAACTTTCCTTCCTTCCCCCCAAAAAAAAAAAAAAAAAACGCGCACGCCTTTTAGATCACTTTGAGCGTATCGAAGATTTCTGACCTCTTGGGTTTTATATCTATTTTTGAAGTTGTGTATTGAATTTGCCTGCACCACTACCTCATCCAAGCCATTACACTTTTCATCCACCCTGAGACTAAACAAATGCTGTGTGTGTGTGTGTGTGTGTGTTCAAACACCGTCCCTAGGCGGCTAAGCGAAAGTTCATCGGCGTGGTGAAGAAATCCAAGTAATATTTTATCATTATCTTGGCTAACCCTTGTAAAATTTTTAATGTATTCCAGGAAATATTAATTAACCTTTTTAACTAGGTAAACCTTCCATGACTTCCGACGCCAGAAGAAATCAACCACTCATTTTCTTACGTACAGTATTTGCCTAACATGAATTAGCCAAAGGCCTTAGCAACAGCCTATGTAGTCCATGGGCAGAGCGAGGCCTTAAATGTAGAGTACCGGGGATACTTTATCGTTAGTATTTAAATTGGTAAAAAAAATCATTTTAACGACTAAATTATCTCCATAGAAACGTATCAATTTGCAATAAACACAAAATGGGGGCAGTAAATTTTAGAATACTGGACGCAACTTTGAGTTCTTTGTATATTCCTAAAATTGTCCAACTAAATATATTTTAGGTAAGTTTACAATAATTTAATAATAAATACAATGAAATATATCTTTTTTTCGTTTGGTTAAGAACTATTTTTGCAAAATTATTGCATACACAAATTTTCGCTTGGCTTATTCGGCAAGAAGAGCATTGCTATTTAGGCCAAAATTGCAAGTTTTACCTATTCAGAAATATATATATATATATATATATATTTATATATTTTTTATATATATATATTTATATATATATATTATATATATATATTTATATATATATATTTATATTATATATTTTATATATATATATTTATATATATATATTTATATATATATATTTTATATATATATATATATATATATATATATATATATATATATATATATATATATATATATATATATAAATATATAAAATTGTAGATTTTCGAGAAGAGCTGTCAGTTGTTACTAGTAGTGGGATGAGTGGTAGATGACGACTAAGGATTATTATATCAGGATAACTCAAGAAAGCCAAGCAATATGGTACAGCCGAGGTGTGTGTTAAATTAAGGGCCGAGGTAACAGGAAAGCCAGCAGGTGCCGGTGATCGGCCTGTGCAACCCTCCGCTGCCCGAGAATAATGACACCATAAACTTCTCACAGAAGACCAGCAGGAGGGGAAGGCTGCACCACTGTCGGCAAGCAGTGCCTTGTGTTGCTTGTTACTATCATAGGGGGTCACACCATAGCCGGCAAACTATGCCTTGTGTTCGTTACTACTGTCTCCTAGGACACTAGCAGGTGGGAAGGGCCAAACCACAGCCGATAAGTTGCTGCTGCTGCTAATCTAGTAGTATATTACTTTATTTCTCATTAGTCGCAACAAAAGGGTTTGAATCATAATACCGCACATTACTCCTACTACTACTAATAATTTGTACAAATTTAATGTTTTTACAAGAATTCTTAAGCATTACTATATCGAGTTTTAATTGTAATATGTATTCATATAACATTTAACAAAATACTAGTGCCGCAAGAGCAACTATCTATTGTGCACCCACAGCTCATCCTGTTGGCGGTAGCGCAAAAAACAACAGGATTACAGAGACATAATGGGCTTTGTCATACGGGACTGGACATAGTTGCATTATTAATATAAGTTATTTTAATACGTTACTTATAAAAATTATGATTACCACTTATGATTACCACTATAAAGAATGGTCACCTATTGTCAGTCAAATAACAGTTCATTCATCTAAGCTGTACAAAGTGGGATGCACTCTCAAGATTTGGGATATCTTGTTAACAATGATGTGATTTGTTGCCATTTCTTTTAAGGTTTGTTTGAATGTCCGGACACACTTTTTAAGAACAGTGTTGAATAGTGTGGGGCCCCGTCCCTGACTACATAAATGTTATGCGGCATTGCTATACAATGCAATAGATATGTATAGCCTAGTCTTAGTCTAGCAGTGACAACATCTAGTATGTGGAAAAGGACATTTGCGTACAGTTCATGACATTTATTAAAGTAAACGTTTCGCTACGAGTGGCAAAACCATTTTCTTTAATAAATGTCCTGAACTATATAAGAGTCTTGCACAATTTTTCGGCATCACCATGCCATTTACAACAACGTCTATTAATCTACTGATCTTGTAACTTTCTCTCAGTAGACTGCATCTTACTTAACATACATTATTGAGGCAATGGATCTGCTAGTTTCTATCTATACATTTCCACTTTTTTTTTTTAAATTCGTTAGCTAGTTGTTTTGTAACGTACTCTTGAATAAAGTAGTAATCTTGGTGTTACTGCTGATAATGTTCGAGCTGCTGGTGCCTTTTTCGTTTTTGCTGTTTGTGAGTGTACCTCGATTTTTTTTTTTTATGAGGGAATTTATATTTATAGATTAACGTATTTTAACAGTTATTTTTAACTATAATAAATTAATATCATTTTTATATAGATACTTTCAGTTTCATAAGTTTTTTTATTAGTGCAAAGTATTATTTTTTTCTTGCTGCTGTCAGTAATGGGTGAGGGAGGGGTAGGGGTATGACCTTGCTTGAGTTTACTTGACTAACTTCTGGTCTTGGTAGTCCTAATCTTGTAGAGCAAATTGACGTGTCTGTCACTTGTCCCAGTGCCTTAACTTTGAGCACTAAAGTTTGTATTTAATTAAGTTTCATGGGCTGATAACAGGCAGAAACTAGTTCCCGAAAGTTTGACTGCCTCCCCTTGTAGATGCAGACTATATTTTCTGCGCTTGCTCAAGCCACACTTCAACCCAACTTCTCCCTCCCCACACTTCTTTTGCCCACACACCGCTGACCCCACACCATTTCCGCCCACCACTTTTTTCTTTATCTTTCCCCACCACCTCTTTCCCCACCACCTCTTTCCCCATATTTCCCTTACACCTCTTTACCCCCATACCTCTTTCTCCTACTTCGTTTTTCCTCGCGCACCTTTTCCTCCATACCACAACTTACACCTCTTAACCCCACACCTATTTCTCCCACTTTCCCTTCTCTCAACCTTTGCACCTCTTACTCCACACACCTTTTCCCCTCTACTTCTTTTCCCTGTATCTCTTCCTCTACATCCCTTCCTCATACTACTCTCACATCCTTTTTCTGTAATGTACTGTGTATGAATATACAGAAGGGATGGGAACTCGAACGTGGTCCTTGCATATAGTTGACCCAACGCTGTAAATACTCAGCCACAGATCTTGCAAATAGGATAATTTTGCAATCAGCACTTTTGGGATATGGTTATATCAGTGACCCTATTGTCTCAGCTCAGTCCCAGAAGCATTCGTGGTACATTTAGTTTCAACACCATATAATCCATACACTTGAGATAAGTATATCGAACGACTGTCGGTGAATAAACAGAAAATTGGACGTGGACTCGAACTGTGGATCATGCATATAACAGGCCCATATAGCAATTGGTGCCGCTGACACAACGTTGTGACAGAACTGCTGGTTGTATAATCATCCTATTTGTAAGGTCTGTGGCTGAGTGGTTACTGCATTTGACTTGCTATATACATTGTTTATTCATTGACAGGCGCTCGTTACGACTTACCTTGAGTGTGTATGTATAATGTTTTATTGATTTTTTATGTAGAGCAGCGTAGCCTGTTCTTTGTGTGAGATAATTTGGGTTACAGTTGCTAATATTTGATGTGATGTACTGTTATCACCCATTGTAAATTTTATTTTCTACCAGGCAGTTTTGGTTTAAAAAAATATTTAGTTAAAGTAAAACAAAGCATCTAATAGTGTGTTAAACTGACCGGAGTTTGTTTCGTTTAACAGAAATTGCAGTTATTTACTAAAATTTTGGAATTTTTGCTAGTTTTTAATATTTATCGTTTTCATTTAATTTTTTTTTCTTGAGATGTAGAACATTAGTCCTAAGATTTAGAACGTTAATTATTAACATTAATTGCATCATAACTGAATATACTCGATTCGCAGGGTCTGACTTCAGTGTTTGTTGTGGGGTTCTTTGAATGAGTGATATAGGTTAAAAAATGGGTTTATTGAGAGAGCTTGTCAAGCTTGGTAACACCCGCACTTCTAACCCTCACAGTTCCTATGCCAAGACTGACGCTCTGGCGCTACTAGGGACCAGCGTCTCAGTGTACGTATTTGAAGTGAGTCACGTGACCCTTCCATAGCCACAGCTGTCACGTATAACGGATGTGTTGTGCATAGTGTACCTACACTGTGTGTGTGTAGGGGGGGGGACGACGTCAGTGCGAAATTTTACGTGTCTTGTTGAGCAATCGTGTGCACTCTTGACACGTGAATTTGAAAGGGCAGCCGGAGATGAGGACGCTAATTTATTTATATTGGAACGTATTGGTAATGAGATATATAACAGCTTCAATGAAAACCGTAGTTTCCACATATTTACATTGATCGCCTGCAAAATTACTTCTATAAAGTTAATATATTTTGCCAATTATATCAAGAACCGTAATTCAAAGACAACACTGAGAGTATTAATAATATTTTTAGTAATGAACCTGAGTGTGGCAAAGTTAAAAAATCTAGAAGAGCAAGAGTGGAGGCGGGTGTGCACTAAAGCATTAGTGGTTAGAGCACTGGCCTGCTAATTGTACGTCTGCCTTGGGATCGGTTCAATTCCTGTCTGTTTCTGAATTATTATAATTATCAAAACGATAACTTTAAGATATATAATTAAATAGCCAAAATTGTTGGGAGGCATGTCCAACTGAAACAGCATGTCCTAGAGTTGAAGCGTATAACCCAATTTCATATACTTTATTGCCAATTTTATATTTTTTAAACAAGCAAAAACTACTGAAAAATCGCGTTAAATAGTTTGTATTAAGAAACAACTAGTAACCAGATGTGAAGCGCGTACGGCGATGCTCTTTACAAGACTAGCGTACACATAAAAAGGTATAAAATACCGACACGATATGGAGTGCGCGCCTGCGTTTTACACCAAAATTCCCACAACCATTAAATTAACGACAGAAACGCACGGCTCATATTGAAGAAAAAAGACACATGCAGAATCTTGTAATCATCTCTCATCTGCATATCTAGCAATTTCAGCCAGAACAACAGCTTCTACAACATATCACCTGATCCTAGCATAGAGAAACACTGCAGCAGGCCTACTTGCCCATGCTGGGCGTGCCCATGTCATATCCAAACTTTCTCAGTCGTCAAATTCATCATTCCTCACCTGACCCTTCATGTCACTACGCACCCTATATATCTCAAATTTAGCTAAAAAAAATAGTTTTAGGGACGTTAGGTGAGGTTTCTAAGTTGTTTTAGTGTTAAAAAAAAAAAAATTGCTATTTTTTTTTTTTTTTTTTTTTTTTTTTTTTAGTTTAATTTGGGAAGTTTGGGACTCGATAAAGCCCATTTGTTGTCAGTAAAGGATCGCATACTGCATTTCTCTCTTTTTCCATAACTATCGTATTCAGTGTTAAAACGTGCACCGGGCCTCGCTTTTAATGCCTGTTCTGGCGTACATGTCTAGTGAACCTCGTTACTTTACTATTACTAATTTTTATAAGAACTCGTAAGGACGAATACACGAGAATGAAGGAACATTGCAGTAGGTCTGTTATTCCACGCTAAGCACATCTTACTCTCACCCACTCGTTTACCCATCCAACTCTATACGCTATCAAAAGCTCTTACTTTATAAAATCTTTTGTATTTATTGTACGCTACTGTGGGAAATTTTGTTGCCATTCGTTTACAACTCCATTGCCAAACCAGTACTTCTCTACATCTTTTCGAAATTTAAAGTACTCCATTGCTGCAAGTTCTGTCTTTATTATATATTTTTCAACACTATATATAATTTATTTCTGTTTTCCTTCTTACACTTCAATCATATCTCCCCTTATGATAGTGCAAATTCATTGCCTTCAAACTATTGTAGTCTCTATATTTTCCAGCGCATATATATAAATTTTGTAATGTGGAGACCCGAACTGAGCAGCATAATTTAAGAGCCGCTACCAAAGATATATATACAGTATAACTATAGAACCTCTATTATTTACACTTCTCGATATAACGATAGAATTCTGTTAACTTTATTGTGAAAATTTATGCACTGGTAGCTTGGATTAAAGAAGCTAGGCCAGCTTGTATAATGTTTTGGAAAATGTCATGTTAGCATCTATCACCACCATCTATCAGGTCTCGTTCACGATAATCCCCAGTCAGGTTACCCCAGTGTACACTACTTCGGTAATCCCTTAGCCCCATGTAAGCTGTACTTAGTGCAAAAATTGGGGACCTTAACCATGTCATTATTAAGGTAATTCCATGAGACAGTACCTATAAAAACTGAATGCTTTCTTGTATGCACGATCTAATAAAATAGGGATTAAAATAAATTCTTTGATATGCACAGATAATCTATATATACTCGGAGGGCTAATATTGAGCTTAAGAGCTCCATCGAATTAATCCTTTTTCATTTCTGTAACTCGAACAATCTATCCATAACCTGTCAAAATTAGTTATATCTTGTGTATTTTTTTGGGTGGAGGTAGGGGGAGATACAACAAAATTATTTTTATGGGAGGTAGAATGAATCGGGTAAATTATACCCCAGGCCAATCAGCATGCGTGCCTTGCCGGCCGAGTGATGTTAACAGTTCCAATAATACCAACACCCGAGCAGTATTTTCTGAGTGTACATTGGGTTGCGTTAGATTCGGCTAGGCTAGATTGCTTGCAACAGTTAAGTTTTTTTTCTGATAGTTCTCCTCGAGGAAAAATAACCAGGTTTTTTTTCAAATTTTCCCAAAATAAAATTCTCCCCTGTATAAAAAAGCTAGTATTACACACTTTTCATTATAAATTTTCGCGAAACTCAATGGAGCCCCTAAACTCTCTAATATTAGAGTACTAGTACTGCATTTATTATTATTACTTATAATATTACTAATAATAAGGTAGTCGTACGAGTGCTTCAACAAAGATTTACTGTGTATATAAAAATTTAATATTTTCTTACTTTTATTGAATGTGTTGTGTTTGTTTTGCAGGTCAGAGCCTCGGCTACGGGTTTGTCAACTATGTTCGACAGGATGACGCTGAGCGAGCCATTAACCAGCTCAACGGTCTACGCCTCCAAAACAAAACTATCAAGGTCAGAACACGTGTCCTTTTTACAAATTTTGGTTTTATCATTGTTGAGTCTTTTCCATCATCATGGGCTGAGTAACGCTTACCTCATAGATATCAATCCTAAAAGATAGCACAAAGCCTGTATTTATCAAATGTAGGATAGCTTCCTCTTATTAACTTTGGAGTGTTTGCTTGCTAGATTTCTTTGCATATTATTTACATTCTGTTTTCAGCTTTGGGCTAGATTAATCAGTTTTCCATCTTGTGCACACGTAGACTTAGTATTTTTTAACTCTAGTATTCCAGGGATACACCACTGATCAATTACAAGCAACATTAGTCTTCCATTCTCGGTCTTGAATTAAATTGCATTCAGTTAGTCGTATTCTGTGAATATTAAAATAGCTTGTCGAAATGTCTTAGTAATTTCATAATTTTTCAGTATTAACCAATTTCCATAATATATTCGCAGTCAATTAGATTATAGATAAGATGTCATTTTAAGTTGCGCCACGTAGTGTCAGTTTTCTTTTATATAGCGTCGTCATTGTCATGAGCTAAATATTTGTCATTCGTATTAATTAGCCACAGTGGCTCTAGTTTATTTTCATTTGAAATCTAACAAAATATATTTGTAGTATTGAGACTAGAATGCTTGTCATTGTGTGAGGATCGTCGGTTCAAGTTTATTCAGTGATAAGTGTTCAATCCAGAGATGTAAAGCTCTAGAAAAAATGTTGAATTTGCGTAGCATGTTTAATCTCGGCATATTTGATGCGATGAAAACTCTTAGTGTGTTATATAGTGTGTCAGAAGTGCATGTATAGCATAAGAGGTTATGAATACTTAGTGTTGAGTATTTAAAGAGTTCAGTGATGATGGTTGTAATATGACAAGTGTTGTGATAGTGCTTATTAGCGTGTGACAGGTTACGAAGACTGGAATGTGAAAACAGTTTAACGTAGTAGTCTCAAGACATGATGGGTGTACTGTGACAGGTGTCGTACGCGAGGCCGAGCAGTGAAGCCATCAAGGGCGCCAACTTGTACGTGTCTGGCCTGCCCAAGTCAATGACGCAGCAGGACCTGGAGGGTATGTTCCGCGCGTATGGCTCTATCATCACCTCACGCATTCTCTGCGACAATATCACAGGTGAGCACCTGCACAAACTTTCCCCGTTTTTCAGTGAATTATGAACACTGTTTCTTACACCTGGCGTATTTGAAGATAAATATTTTTATTTATTATATTAGTCGTCTGTGCTAGTGTATTATTTTTGGAAGATGTTCTCTCTTGTCCTCCAGGATTGTCAAAGGGCGTGGGCTTTATCCGGTTTGACCAGCGTATTGAGGCGGAGCGAGCTATCCAAAAATTGAATGGTACTATCCCAGAAGGCGCAGCTGAGCCCATCACTGTCAAATTTGCTAATAACCCCTCAAATAACAACAAAGCGGTGCCGCCCCTGGCCGCGTACCTGTCCCCTCTGACACGTCGCTATGGAGGACCCATCCACCATCCAGCAGGCCGCTTCCGCTACATTCCCCTCTCTCCTCTCACCAGGTGGGTCTGTCTGGCTGGAGACCTGCGCACCCCCTTCGCTCACACCCTCCCCCTTTCCTTTCACATGCCCCCTTTCTCGACAAATGATCACATTGCTCTTTTTTCTCCACAGTACATCACATGCATCCCCCCCTCTGAATATTGCCACTCCTTCACAGCTGTTGATAGCTCACATGCTCCCTCTATGTGCCGCTGCAACATTAGTAGTCTCTTCTCGCCAGCTAAACAATCAACTTTTGTGGGCTAGACATTGATAAGACATTTTAACTTGCCTGGTTAACAAGAACCATAGGGTGGTGATGGCTTCCACCGCGACCACCACCACCATTACTGCAACGATCATAGTCACCACAGCCATCATTTTACGAAGATCCATCATCATACTGCCACAACCACACTACCCCCACATTTGCAGTGACCACTATCACAACTACCGGTACAGTCACTATAACAAGGACCACAAATACTGTCCCCACGTTCACCGCCACGGCATCACCATAACCTCCACGTCAACACCACAACCTCCACGTCAGTACCACAACCGCCACGTTAATTAAAACCACACAACAGTTGTCTTTAATGAATACACAACCCAACAGTGTTGCCTTTATCCTCTTCCCAGTCTTGACCATATCCTGCTACTAGTTACACTGCATTCATGAGACGAATTTTGACCCATTTTATCAATAACAGGATTTCTTACGAGATCTTCGTATGTTTTTTTTTTCTCTGAAATTATTGTAGTCAACAGTACTATTTCGAAAGTTTCGTGTTTGGGAAATAATATTTATTACAAGATTTTTCATGACTAGAAATAGTAGTTAAGTTAATCAGCGCGTAGACATATAAACGTTTTAAAGAGCAGATGGAAGAGGTGTAATAACTGGTGGGACATTAGTGACTTGATTAACATCCGCCATATACTTGTGTTTAGTAAGTAGGCTAGTAAAACTATTTACGATACTGAATACTTCTCGGGGCTTTGAATCAGTTATTTTCATAAAATTAGAATTGGGTGTCCAGAAGTTTGTCGGTATCATATACGTTTACATCCCTATTGCAAGGCGATGGCCTGGCCTCACGTTCATTTAGTTCATAATTCCTATCTTGGTAAATGCCAGGAAATTACTGGTACGCAGATAGTTAAGCAGTTGATATAGAGCTTGGCTAGTAATTCACCGAAAGATTACGTAGTCAATGATTGCATCTCCAGGTATAAGACTTTTTCACAAATATATAAACTCGTTCAATCTAAATAATTATTGTTATTGGTGGGATATTAGTAAAACTCTATGGGTTATAATCATAACATTTTAATACCTTTTCCACGACTGTCAAAGCTGGTTCTAGAATTATTTGTTTATTGTAGTAAAAGAATTTTGCCCTAATTATAGTGTTAGGTTACAAAGATTGTTCGCCAAAATTGATTGGCTCGTTCTCCATTCTTAATATCTGCCCTCGTTGTTGGGTATTGGGAATCATTCCATAGTCAGTGTGTGCATCACTCTAGAGGCAATGGGCAAACCATTATTCTTGGTCACTTCATCGATCATTCTTAGAACCGATGTGCTAGATTTTATTTAAGATTATTAAGTTAGCATTCCCCAGAGTCAGTGGGTGTATCATCTTAAGGTTACTGATTGATTCACTTCCCCAGGGACAGTGAGCTGATTATCTCAAGGTCAGTGGGTGGATCATTCTCTCAGGGGCTAGTGACTGGATCATTCTCTCAGGGGTCAGTGGGTGGGTCATTCTCTCAGGGTCATTGATGGATTATTCCCTCAAGGGCAGTGATTACCTTTGAGCCAGAGGATTGATAGTTCCTTCAGGAATGTGCGAACTATATCAGGTAGAACATAACTTATTTTTTGGATCGCTTCATTATCTCCCCTGGGGATGAAAAAGTTACATGAGCAACACTTTCGTCTCTTTATTGTGGAGAGTTTTCGCCTACCAGTGGCTTGATTAGTTCATTAGAGAGAATAGTACTGAAAATGGTAGAAGTCATGAAATATTTTGGTGATCAGCCCCTCATACTTAATCTATTGGAGATGGAAGACATGAAATAGTACAGTAGTTTGAGATAATCAGTTCTTCATTCTTCATCACCTCAAACTACTACTCAACGTCTTCCGCCGTCTTCAACAGATTCTTCAAGACTGATCACTTCAAACTACTTCGTCTTCCACCGTCTCCAGTATTATTTACATTGGAAAAGTCACCAGTTTGTGAGACGTCTCCCCAGTAAAAATACTCGTGTTGAACTTTTATTCATCTGCTTCTCAGTTTTATATACCATTATACCTCCCTTATTTCCCTTTAATTCTAGTATATGATTCCTTACTTCTTCTAGTTGTCTATTTTCATCAAAACAGTTTATTATTAATTTAATTTTCACATGTATTTTCTCTAATTTACACATTGCCCTTTCGGAGAGTTCGATTCCCTTCATTATTCTTCAGACTTATCAATCCTTCCATTGCTCCTCAGAATTATTAATCTTCTTTTCTAAACAAACTATTAATCATTTCATTGCCCCTTTAACAAAATAATACTCTTTCCTCTTCCGAATCATTTAGTATTTTTTTTTATAAATCCCTGCCATTTTCCTCAGATAAATTTTTGCTTTATTCGCAGTCATTATAGTCGGCATACCCAAAACATAAACCTTAATCTCATTATCGTTAAAAAATTATTCCTAATCACCGCTCAGTTGGTGACAGCTCCTAATCGCCCAGATATAACGATGCCCGCCTTTTATGACTTCCATTATGATTTTCCTTGTTACTCCTGAATTAGGTAAGTCTCTGATTTTCTTTAATATTCT
>WNWK01006198.1:0-10000 GCA_009830355.1 Cherax destructor | reverse complement strand
TAATTTTTCATTTAACTTAGCTTTCTCTATTATTTGTTTTATCGGTTTCCAAATTTATTTAATTTTAAGAGGTATTTTACATTTGCCAGAAATAATGCTAGTACTACATGATGTTCGGAGGCTTCTGAGGTACTAATTGCTTTGATGTATAAAAAGCACTCTGCTATTAACATTTTGTTCAACTCCTTACTGAAAGCTCTGAGATTTGGGTATTGAGATAGTTAATTATTTGTTTGAAAAATCCCTTTTAAGTTTAAACTAATTTCGGTTATTGCATATTAGTGTTTGAATTGCAGTAGTTGTATTTTTGCAATGGCAATTTTAATATGTAGGTTTAAATGCAATGCGCTTCACTTACAAAAATGGAACTACTTTGTTGTCGTATTTAATGTGTGATTCATTTTAGGTCAGGACATTTATTCTTGTAGCTTGTCTTGTTTGTGAAAAAGTCTTCTATCCTGTAATTCCCTGATTTCCCTAAAGGCAATATTAAGCAGTCCAAATGCTTTATTTTATATGCATCCTCTGGTCTAATAGAAATACTTGTGGCCAGTTTGCAAAAACCTAACTGTTGCTAATACACTTCGTCTTCCTTTGATAGGAATTTTAAAAACTTAAGTGGATCTCTCTGTACTGATGGACCGCACAAATATTTTTTTCACTCTGAAGTCAACTCCTGAAGTGATCCTCCTCCTCCTTCCCCTACCTGCCAATTAGTGCTCACCCACACCTTTAAATCTCAATCAGTCCATTAATATATTACACATTTTGGAAATACACATTTTAAATTGTTAGTCACATACAACAGTTTCACTATTTAGAAACTTGGAAATAAAAAAAAACCTGTTCCATATCATCGTCATTTTCATCTACTACAGAACTTAACTACTGACTATTTAGCAAATATATTTGGCTTAGTGTTGTTTCTGTACTCATTGGTTGCACCTACAATCTAAGTTCATCTACAATCTATTCCTCTCATACATTTAATATTAAGTTATTTTATCACCGCTTCTCAATTTATCCTGAGCTTTTGGTCGGTATTTAAATCCTTGCCTTGGAATTCTCTAAATTTTTACTTTTTTTTCCCCATAAAACTGATCTGTTATTCTAAGGATTTTTCTTTCTTAAAATGCAGTATACGAAGAGGAAGTTGATGCTGCTGCTGCCTTTCAAAATTTGCTTATTTTCAGAACCTTGCTATCTTGCCCGTGGTAATGCTCTCATTTGTTTGTGCCATCAGCCACTGTATACAAATATTGTATGATTACCATCCTCTTACCTTTTCCTTCCTGCCCCAACACATTTTACTTTTTTCCCCTTAGTGAATTTTTACCCCCCCCACCTACAGGCACTTGAGAACACTTACCTTATCCATCCCAACCCACCTTTTGTTGGCCCTTTTTGTTTTTAATTTGCATTGCACATGTCGAACTGCTCTCCACTGTTTAACTTCTTTTTTTTTTACATTTTCACTACAAAATCATTATTGACTTACAAGACAGTAAGCAATTTCCCGTCACTTAGTATTACTACATTATTGTAAATCCTTTGTAATAAATTTTGTAATTCAGGTTAATGAAGTACAACCCGGTCCCCCGTATATAATTCCAAGAGTAATGACTAAGAATGCATTTAGTCAATACTTAGTCCCTGCTTGGTGTGTAGGTAATATCACCCCAGCCGAGTGCTGAATTCATCACACAGCATAGCTATAAGCATCGATTTGCATGCTGTGTTAACACTGCTGAATCCATTAGCAATCTTCATTTTATGAAATGGGCATTTCATGTATCAATTACTTTTACATAATTAGCATTTTCGAAATGGTTTGGGCTAAACATTGGATAAATATTTAGTGCGAGGAAAATATTTTCCACTACCTCGCTATAGGCACTCTTGGATAAACTGTTACTCATTTTAAATGATTCATAGTATCCTTACACCTTACAGTTTAAAAATATGTACTAGCATTGCAAACAATCGGTGTGATTTTCGGTTTTCTTATCTGTGTCGTCATATGTCAAGTGCTGCAACTGATTTGTTAGAGTGAATAAATATTGAGCATGAGGGTTATCATTTCCTTTTGCTGAGCACTGAGTACATATCACTTTGGTGAAGTTTCGCTACCTAGAACCATTCAATCTCTATCTCAATCTTTATCCAGAGTAAGATGACAAATACTTGAATTCAAGTCGCAACTTAACAAAATTTCTGACCGCGCTGTCTAAATGAACCATATCTATTTGTCCTTTTCCTCTTGTATGAATTTTAAGAGGAATACTTGTTCTCTATTAATTAGAAACTCATAAAGGATAGGTAAGCAGATCGAAAATTCTGATATGATTGGCATTTTATTGATAGTTGTAGTACTGTGACGGGTTTTGTTTAATGTTTTCTTTCCAGTCTCCTCTCATATATATCCCTTTGTAAATACATCAGTTTAAATAGTTTAGCAAAGGGTAAATACATCAGTTTAAATAGTTTAGCAAAGGGTCTAGTTAAGAAACTGATTTTATATATACATTATATATATATATATATATATATATATATATATATATATATATATATATGTGTATATATATATGTATATATATATACACACACAGTAAAACCTCGGTTTTTGTATGTCCTAGTTTTCGTAGGATTTGGTTTTCGACGACTTTTTTTCGTCAAATTTTTGTCAGTTTTCGTACATCCGCTCGGTTTTCGTAGAGTTGAAAATGGTCCGTACCAAACTCGGCTGCTTGCCCATGTGACTCTGCCTCTCAAGCGCTCACACAAACCATCCCATGTGTTCGTGACTCAGTCTGCCTTTGTTTCTCGTTGAGTGAGCATCACCCCGTGCGATCATCCGAAACATTTCGTAATAATCCATTGTTTTTTGTGCTTGTTTGAGTGCGACTTCTAAATAAGGCACTATGAGGCCAAAGAAAGTTCGAAGTGCCAGCCCTTTGATAAAGAAGGTGAGAACCACGATAAAATTCAAGAAAGAACTCGTAGCAAAGTATGAAAGTGGCATATGCATGGCCGATCTCGCCAGGATGTATGGGAAGTCCGCATCAACGATCAGTTCCGTCCTGGCGAAGAAAAAAGAAATCAAGGAAGCTGATGTTGCGAAAGGTGCTAACGAAACAGAGATTGCAAACAATCGAAGATGTTGAGAAGTTGTTGGGGTGTGAATCAATGAAAAACAGCAGTAGATAGTGTTTTGGAGGCGATAATTTGCGAAAAGGCAAGGCTGTTGCATGCGGATCTCGCAAAGAAAATGCCTTCACCTGGAACAGCAACAGACTGCAGCTGAGGAAATTGCTTCAGAGGAGGAAGAGAAAGGGGAGAATGTGCCTTCTTCAGTGATTAAGGACATGTGTGCAAAGTGGAGTGAGTTGCAAAGTTTTGTGGAGAAATATCACCCTAACAAAGCTGTTGCAAGCTGTCTGCAACATGTTCAATGACAATGCCTTGTCCCATTTTAGGCAAATCTTAGAGACGCCAGAAACAGACCTCTCTGGACAGATTTTTTGTGTGACAGGGGTCATAGTGCCAGTAAAAGACAAAGAAGGGAAGTAACCCCAGATAGGGCCTTGATACCTGAATTGCTTATGGACGGGGATTCCCCTTCCAAACAATAACCTCTCCCCTCCTTGCCGTCTTCCATACGCCAACAAGAGTCTTCAGTAAAGGTAAAAGTATTGTTAAATGTTCATTTATAGATTTCATTAGTCATTTATATTTATTTCTCATTGTTTTCTGTATGTAAAACTACAGTTATTCTCTATAAAATGTATATTTTGTTAATATTTTTGGGTGTCTGGAACAGATTAATTTGATTTACATTATTTCTTATGGAAAATATTGCTTCAGTTTTGTACGATTCGGTTTTCGTCAGATTTTTTTACCAGATT
Source organism: Cherax destructor (assembly GCA_009830355.1). Classification (NCBI taxonomy): domain Eukaryota; kingdom Metazoa; phylum Arthropoda; class Malacostraca; order Decapoda; family Parastacidae; genus Cherax; species Cherax destructor. The sequence continues at coordinate 6,092 of WNWK01006198.1, read as the reverse complement.
AATCACGAAAACCGAGGTTCCACTCTGTGTGTGTGTGTGTAATATATATATATATATATATATATTATATATATATATATATATATAATTTAAAAAGCACAAACATGAATACATTTGTACAATATATCAAAGATTATGAATCTCATAAAGTTCCTCTGAAGCTGGATGTGAGCCAATTATGCAGCAAGCATTTTCCCTCTGGATGGCCATGCCACCTGAGGGCTTTTATGTGCTTATGCACATAATTCGAGGAATTGGAAAGAGAGGCAAGAGAAGCACATTTTATGTTAAACACTGGAGGTGATACCTCACTCAGAGAAAGTGATTACTCGCCCAGTGAGGTACTACTAAACTCAGTAAGGTAACACCTTACAAAGTAAATTGATACCTCAAAATACCCTATAGAAGGCCTACTGGTCCACAGTTTCAATTATAAATAATAGTAAAGCCTTTCCAATAAAATGGTAAGTTGCAAATAAGTCAAGATACATTAAAATTATAACCAACCAATAAGGTTATAATTTTAATATATCTTGAGGTCTGACTTATTTGCAACTTACCATTTTATTGTGGAAAGGCTTTACTATTAGTATTTATAATTGAAACTCGTGTCGTGCCGAATAGGTAAAACTGGTCAATTAGCAAGAATTCGTTTAAAATTAAGTCCTTTCTAAAATTTTCTCTTATACATTTAAAGATAATTTGTTTTCATTTATGTTAATATAAAAATTAATGATTTTGTACCAAAAGTACCTTAGGAAACTTGCCTAACCTTATTAAAACAAGCGCAATTTAATTTAGTTTAATCCAACTAAATATATTTTATATAAGTTTACAATAATTTAATAATAAACACAATGAAATATATTTTTTTTCGTTTGATTCAGAATGATTTTTGCAAAATTATTGCGTACACAAATTTTTACTTGCATTATTCGGCAAGAAGTGCATTGCTATTTAAGCCAAAATAGCAAGTTTTACTTATTCGACACGTCATATATATTGCACATATACATATGAACAAACTTCTAACATATGCACTCAGTGGCCACTTTATTAGGTATACCCTTTTATTGCTGTGTAGGTCCCTCCCCCCTTAGTTCCCAGAATAGCCTGAAAAGTACCCGCATATATATGGACCTCAGTCATATACAGTGGACCCTCGGTTTTCGTTGAAAATTCTTTCCAGAATGCTGTTTCAGTGCCGTTACCGAATGAATTTGTTCCCATAAGGACAAATGTAAATTAGATTAGTCGTTTCAGACCCCAAAAAATACACTTACAAAAGCACTTACGAAAATACACTTACATAATTGTTTGAGTTTGGAGGTGAACGAAAACCGAGGGTCCACTGTACATCGCTGTTTCTCAATGAACACTAACCACACTATTGCCTTTTTGAGTTAGTATTTCTACAGTTGTCTTGTATTCTCTCTAGTACATACGAAAAGTTCCATTGTTTTGTCTTTTTTGGCCTTTTTTTCTTCTTTTGTGGCACTTCCTTCACCTGCCTCGTGCTTTTAATTGTGGCACTCCACCACTTTATCCCTTCAGTTTTATTCTGAGACCCATCCATCTTCCCATCCTCCTTTGTTTTATGGCACTCCACTCTCTCTACTATTTACTACCACTAGTGCTACCATTGCTTTTTCTGCCTTATTACTCCCCCTTCTACTGATGCTACTACTACCACTTTTGCTGCTGTTACTACTACTAATACTGTTGTTATACTACTGTTCAAAATGAATAAAACCCATTGGTTTAAAAAAAATTACTTCCTAGTTTTAATGCTGTCATATTGGTTTTAATATGTTTTAAGTATTTTTAGGCATTTTCTGAAGTATGCTATTGAGCATAAACATGACATTCAAGATGATATAGCAATCATTTATATTAAATTGACGGTTCTTATTATTACTAATGATAATACGAAATTGGTTTCTGTCCATCAACACTAAGTAACTGTTACATCAGGTTAAAAGATAGGCAACAGATTACACTTAAGAGATGAAAGGACTATATAAAGTGTAAATACAGCGGAATTAAGTTTTTCGTCTAGGTACATAACTTCAATATATAGCTGTGTGAAATTACCCATATTGTAAAATAGGTTGTGTATCCATGTACTTCGCCATGGCTTCAAATTTCAAATTAAAATTTAATAGTGTGACAGTCCTTTCAGTTTCAGTGGGGGTTGGAAATACTGAATCATTAAAACCATCTGATAATAAAAAAAAAAAACTATTAAAATTAAAAAAGGGCATATTTTTTAAACCATTGGCTAAAATCGGCCGACCTTCCCTCCGTCCGTCCGTCCTTCCTTCCTCCTCCTCCTCCTGTTGACAACGCCGCCGCCGCCTCCTTCTGTTGACAACGCCAACGCCGCCGCCGCCTCCTCCCCCTCCTGTTGACAACGCCGCCGCCTCCTCCCCCTCCTGTTGACAACGCCGCCTCCACCTCCGCCATCCTTTCCTATCGTCTGCCAACCTGTCCTCTGATCTTGTTTTTTTTTGTCGCTCATTTGTTTTTTGACTGGTCCAGGACAAACCGAAACGTCTTAACGTTCTTTCTATAAGTGTGGGTATTTTGTGATATCTCTCCTACAACTTTCCTGATATAGTTCCCGTACATATATTCAGTCTATAATTAGTCTTTGGCGCTTATTCCTGTCTCTGTCTGTCTCTCTCTCTCTCTCTCTCTCTCTCTCTCTCTCTCTCTCTCTCTCTCTCTCTCTCTCCTCTCTCTCTCTCTCTCTCTCTCTGTCTCTCTCTGTCTCTCTCTGTCTCTCTGTCTCTGTCTCTCTCTCTCTCTCTCTCTCTCTCTCTCTCTCTCTCTCTCTCTGTCTCTCTGCTCTCTCTCTTCTCTTTTCTCTCTCTCTCTGTTCTCTCTCTGTTTTCTCTCTGTCTCTCTCTGTCTCTCTCTCTGTCTCTCTCTCTGTCTCTTCTCTCTCTCTTCTCTCTCTCTGTCTCTCTCTGTCTCTCTCTCTGTCTCTCTCTCTCTCTCTCTCTCTCTCTCTCTCTCTCTCTCTCTCTCCCTCTCCCCTTTAATTACATGGTACTCGCCCGTCTCGCATTCTGTGGAAAATTTTCCACTCAGCATTTTTCTAGAGGTAATACTATTTTATCTTGAGCATTGGTGTTTCTATCTCCCTCTTCACTGTTCTGTTTTACCATCCCCCGAAACAGTTCTATAGCACCATCTTCAACACCCACCATGATTTGTTGTGCCTTATCCATCCCAACATAATTTACTGGAACATCATCCCCAGCCTCGAAATATAGGTTCTGTGGTACTATCACCAGCCCCCAACATAATTTGTGGTACCACCTCCCTCCCCAAACGTGGTACCTTTCTTCACACGTTATTATATAATAATGGGGGTATGCACATTTAAATTTTCGTGTCCACACATTTGCTATTTTGTGTTAGGGTTTATTTCTTGTGATGTTTATTCTGATTTTGCAATGATCACCTATACCTTCTATTACCTATTTTACCAGCACGTATTCCTAAGAAAGATCAATACACCCTGCATCCCTTAGTTTTCTTTCATAGTATCTTACCATTCTTCTTACATCCTGCCAATCTTTATTGCATAACGGGACGTCTACCCAACTCGAATGGCACGTGGGACTGTTCCAGTTCTCCATTTAATATTGCTGTCCATAAACATTGTTTTGTCTCGTGTCTACTTCCAACCATAATTTTAAGATACCAGTGCCTTTTAGTAATGACCCTATCCGTCCCTACTTGTACAGAGTTCTGGCCAGAAGTATATTTTATTAACGTATTTATGATAGTTCTCTAACTTCTCAAGATGGATAAGATCTCGCTTGTCAAGATAGATCACTGCATTTAACTTTTGGGTTGGGAGGATTACCATAGTGTCCCGTGCCACGCAGTCTATCTAACAATTTTGAAGCTATGAAAAAACCTGCAAAGCTTTTATTTTGTGTATAATTTACACACATTACTACTACTATCTCTTCATCCCCCCCCTTTCTTTTCCCCCGCTTCTTTTTTTTATGATAAATGTTAACTTGAATCAGTATCGGGTTCAGTTCCGCCATTTATACCTGTGTTTTCATTTACCCGTCCTTATTAATTGTTCCACTTAATTACCACTTCTCCACCATATATTCCTGTGTTTCTGTTTTCGTCTTAATGGTACAGTTTTAACCACATTTCATTTATTTTTTTCCCTCCCTACATATTTTATGATCAACTCCACATTTCTTGTGCAATTTAAAACTACTTCAACTTATCCTCTCCTTTTGCTAGCAATTTTGATTACACATCCTCTCTGTGGATGGCTTATCTCCACGCCAATGTTATTTATGATGATTTGACCCTATACTTTTACATAAGATCAAATATATATTCCGTCGCCTCCCTCCCCACTCCCATTCCTTTCACCTTCCAAGCCCTTTAGTTTACTTATTAATTATACAAGTCTGCTCCTGTTGAGCAGATTAAGCTCTCAAGCTGATGCGCATTTATATTACATAAATTTTCTTATATTTCAGATGAGAGGGAGGGCGATCGCCATGCTCGCTAGGTTTATATGCTTCTCCATGGGGAATAAATCATCCTGATGTTTTCTTGGTAGATTTCAGTTACTTTTATGTGATACAAGTGCGCATTTGCAGAAGGAGAAACAAGTGTTATATCAGTGTGCAAGCCTTGTGCTGGCCACTATGAATTTTGGTCACATGATCATCCATGTAATACATAGTACTCGGGATCCTCAAGTGTCACAGTACTCATCATCACATCCTGTACCACAAGCAACATGCCTGCCCACCCAAGTTGAAGAACTGCACCATCATTATCCACCCCTTCTCACGTGCTCTCCAAATTCTCTATCTTTTCTTCTCTCTCTCACTGTCACTAAATCTTTTCTTCCCCCCTTACCTCTTTCCAACTTAGTTTCTCTTTTTTTTTTCCTCCTGCATTGTAGACCGTGATACAAGTTACCTCCCCGTTTAACCCCTCCCTCACTCATACAATCATTTACATATACTATATAAACCCACACTCCGTGCACGCGCGTGCAAAAACAAACACACACACACAGCGACCAGTGAAGAGGCGGGGCCAGGAGCTATGAATCGACCCCTGCAACAATTAGTCGAGTACACAAAAAACACCCGTGAAGAGGCCAGGAGCTGTGACTCGACCTCTGCTACCCCCATACACATACGTTCACTAAATCTCCGACCTCAACTACTTCCTAAACAACTCATCTCCCACATCACTAATCGCAACCTCTCATTCACATACATTCTGTTTTACATACTACACACTCTCCACAACGTATACGCTCTTCTCCACATACGCTCTTCACATAGGCTTTGTCGCCACATACACGCTTTTCCGCACTTACAAGCTTTCCCCCACATACTCCCTCTCCCCCGACATACACGCTCTCCAAAATACGCACACACTCCCACATGCATAGTTCCCCACATGCTCCCACGCATAAACGTTCTCTCCCCCTCACTTATGCGCAAACCACATACTGCATACACTCGCTACATCTACTCATTACATACACGTTCCCCACCACATGAACGCTCTCCCGCACATGAACACACTCCCTCAACAGCCTCTCATTCACGCTCACTCAGAAGACCCACTCCACATCACGTACATGCGCTCCCTAGCTACGCCGTCTCACCCCCCAAAAGCACACATCTACACCCATCCATACACCTAACACACACACACCTACACACACACACCTACACACACACACCTACACACACACACCTACACACACACCTACACACACCACCTACACACACCCTACACACACCTACACACACACACCTCACACACACCTACACACACCCTCACCACACACACCTCACACACACCCTCACACACACACACCTCCACACACACACCTACACACACACACCTACACACACACCTACACACACACCCTACCACACACACCTACCACACACACCTCACACACACACCTCACACACACCCTACACACACCTACACACACACACCTCACCACACCTACACACCACACACCTACACACACACCTCACACACACACCTCACCACACCTACACACA